>WEIU01009310.1:559448-591530 GCA_013389925.1 Aegithalos caudatus | reverse complement strand
GGGTGGGAGTGAAAAGTCAGCCTGCATGACGTACTTGGAGCTATGCCTTGTTTTGGCCCCAAAAAAAAAAAAAAGAAAAAAAAAAAATATTATATATATATATAAAGCTGGAAAAGAGCCAGCTCCCACATGGTCCCTGGGACATAAAGGAGCCATGTCCACAGCGCTCTTGGGGGGTTGTGCCAGGGAAGAGCCTGGCTCACCCATTCCCAAACAGAATTTCCTTTCTCCATAAGGGAGGGATTCAGAACTTCTAAACTATAGGTAATTACTGTGACCACTGGCTCAAACTCAGCCACTCATCCAATCCTTATGCTGCGGTCTGTCTACACAGTCTTTACTGCTGCCAGCAACCTTGACCAGTACTGGTAACCTCGCTGATATTTTGGTTACCATTCCTAGCATTCCTAGGCTTTTCTCCCCTCAAATAAAGGCAAGGGTTACAGAATTAGGCCTTCAGCATGGCAGGATAAAGCCTCCTTCTATTTAAATTAAGGTATGGCATTAATTTATCATGCACAGGGTCCAAGACGGACAGGAAACAGCACAGAGCACCCACAGAGATTTTGTTTTCTTGCAGAACCCACCATGTCCTCTCTCATAAAACCTACATCACAAAAGGGGACCAAACTCCAAACACGCAGTGGAGATTTTAGGCAATTATTGATTTTGTTATTCAAGTAGAAAGAGCAGTTCCCATGGCAACGAGCCCATCACTCCCTACCTATGGCATTGCTTGCTCTCATAACATGAGCTCTTTATTTAAAGAACCATGTATGTTCACAGAGCTGCCCCTTGGAGACTGATTTCCTTTCATTTCACCCTGGCATAAGCGATGAACCACTCTGTGTCTGGCTGCTTGAAACCGCACTGCGAGCTTTTCCCACATTCCACAGTTCCCACAGGAAGAGCAATGGTTGCAGCCTGGGGGTGGCCACCTGCCTGCCTCGAGGGGTGACCATCCAGCAGTCCTGGGGTCTGCTGCTGCTCCAAAACACTTCCAGGTGAGCTGTGTCAGGAAGCACCCCTTGTGCTGCTGACTGGGTGCTTAGTGGAACCCTGCTCCTTTTGCATCAACACTACACGAGGACATAGGGGCACCCCCAATTTTTATTAGTTGTGTCACAGTGAACCTGGCATTGGTGGGAAGAAAATTCCATTCCCGGTATTGCTTCAACAAAACAAGTAAATAAGTTAATTAATTAATCAATTAATTAAAAGTGATAACACACCACCACAGAAAATTACAGCAATTCTGATTAGGTAAAGTCAAGCACTTTTGATGCTTTTATCATTTAAAATAATGCACCATCAGGACAGGCTGGCTCCTTGGGAAGTGCAAATCAGCACAGCTACCTGCAGTTTTAATAGCAGTCAGGTTGCACAGGCTGATGAGCAGGCACCACATCGCAGAAAGAGAAAAACTGCTCATAGAGAGGGGAGACAGCAGGTCATCTTGGGGTGGTTGGCAGGGCAACACTTGAGAAAACCAGGTCACACCACAACCCCTGGCTCACAGTAAAGCTTTATGTTCTTCATGTGGTCCTCTCCATGCTGGGAAATGGGAGGGGAAAGTTGCACATGCACCTGTAAGCAGCAGCCCCATGCAGCCACCAGGGAAAGCATTTGAGCTTGAACAAGAAATGCAAGAAGCAGCAGTGGCACTGGTTCACCTGGAAAGTTAAAAGCCAAGTCTAGTCCAGATGCAAGATCTGCTTTCTAAAAATTAGCCATTGAAGGAGAGGAAGTGGAGATTGGTGTGACAGCGTTGACAAAACCTATGGCTGGGATGAAAAAGCAGCTTGCTTTGCTTCTGATTACACATGGGAGGAAAATACACATACAGACCCAGAAACCAGTCATTTGTGAGCAGGGTCTTTCAGGTGAAGTTCAGTATCCTGGCAAAATTTTATGAAACATAAGCTGTTCCCAAACTCTTTTCTCACACAGCTCCATTTCCCTTAGCATAACTTTGTGTGTCCTGGCTGGGGCTATCTGTGCCTATGTGAGCAGGATGTTGACCCTGGCTGCATTTCCAGGTTGTGGTACCTAAGGGATTTGCAGCAAGATGCCTTGGTGGCTTTACAGATCAAAAAGAAACATGGTGTGCACAAGCCCAGCCATTCATCTGAGCTACAGACAGTGGGGTGGCATTGCAAGAGGCACCAAGTGCCTGGAAAGGGGAATCTCAAACCAAGCACAGAGGAAGGAGGTGAAGATACCCGTTTTGGAAGGTGACAGAGGAAAACGTGGAGAGAATAACAGTGAGGGAGATCAGACAAGCCTTGGCTTGTAAGAAGCAAAGGTATTAGAGCTGAATGAACAGTGGTTAGACTTCAGAAAAAATACATACTAAAAGCAACAGCTGAAGGAAAGAGATCAGTTGGAATAGCTGGAAGTGAAAAGACACAAGAACATCAGACATATAGTGCAAAGCCTCTAGAGATGCAACAAAGATTGAAGGGACAAGTCCACGAGATATGCTGGATATGAGAAAAGATGATGTGAAGCATCTTTTTTGCTTTCCAATGCTAGTGTTCAGGGTCTGTAAAATTCCACTCAATACAAGGGAACATCTATGTCACAGATACAACTGGTTCAAGACTATTAGCAAGTGTGAAGTAGACCGAGGGGTAAGAGAGGTTAGGACTTGTACTTCTCCAGCCCAATAATTCACCAAAGACAAAACTGTTTTTCTACTACTAATTTCCATTTAACTCAGTTAATATAGCTGAACATACAGTCCTAAGACATGATAGAATGATTAAAAATAAGGAAAGAAAGGCATTGATGTCTTATATCATGCAATGCATATCTAATGCTGCTGATTACTAGCAAAACTGCTTGTTTACCCTCAAGGCATAGAAGCTTGAGGTTCTCACTATTTTGCTTCCTTTCCTCTTTCCAATTTTCCACTGATTTTCATGGTGTTGAAGGCACTGTATCACATTTAAGGATCAGCCTATAGAGAGGCATTAAAGACGGATGAGGGAATTATTTCTTCTTTTGCAGCAGGATGCTTTTATAGGAATTATCAAATCTTTTTCAGTATTCATTTTTGTACCTGCACAGAATGGATAATGAGAAATCTGAAAGAAATTCTCTGAGAGTAACTGCAGGCATCAAGGTGTTCCATACAGAGCCCCATCACAGCACAGCCAGCTGTTGCCTACTGTAATGGAAAGGGAGCTGTGCAAGACAGATATCCATCTACAAGAGAATTGCCATCAATTTGATGCAGCCAATGTAGGTATAATAGAAGGCTTCTCCCTGCAAATATGATTGCTGCACTATTCACATGCTGTGGCATGAGGGTTTTGTTTTTTTTTTACTTCATTGCTGAACAAGCCTGGGATACAATAGGAAAAAGACCTTGACATCTCTTACAAAAATACATAAACAACAATAAACCTCTTCTTGATGTCCATTGCCTTATTTCATGCCTTCTAATGCAGAATTGAGAAAGACTCCTTTACATATAAAAAAGAGTAAATACATCTGTTTCATGATCACATCCATTAGGATAGAAAGAAGGGGATTTAAAAGTAGACTTTCCTGATATTTAATCATAGCAGAATGGATGGTTCTTTTTCTGTCAACATAGAAGTATTCCATGAATTAGTCATGATGGCTCAATTTTGTTCAAATATGTAAAGCACAACCTTCTAAGTAGACTAATTTGTGAGCTTGCTTCATGGTCCTCTGCTTCAATTTACCACTTAGTCCTAGATTAAAGGACAATTTGCCTTGGTGAGGTGGCATGGAGGATGCGACAGCAGTGTTTGTCTCTTTCCCCCTGTGAGAGCAGGGGGCTTCTTTCGTGTGTCACGGGATCAGAAAACTTGATTACCTTTTCCACAGCATGAGCTCAAAAAGAACACGACCGTCTCCTGTATTGTCAGAGAATGAGAGAGAAAGAAAGATCAGAGAGGATGTGAACATGGCAGGGGGTTAAAATTTGCAAGTTTTGATTTTCTCCAAAGCTGTTCTGAGTTTAATCCATTGTTGAAGCAGCAGCCCCAAGCATCAGCGTCCTGTGGGGATGTTATAATTCGTATGGTGGGCAGTTTGGTCACCTAGAGGTACCCACTTAAACCAAGTCATGGTTAGCAAAAACACCACAGGGTTTATGTTCAAACCCAAGGCTAAATGCACAAGTGCTTGCAAGGGCCAGGGAACTGTTTGCCTCCATAAAGTGCTCTTGTGCTGTACTTTCCCCAGGCTGTTTCACTGCCTCAAAGCCCAGCTCAGGCTGCCACTGCCACAGAACCTTCCCTGCACTGCACTTTGTACAGGGGAGGACTCCCATGCTCCTTGCCATCATAAAGCACCCCACTTGAAGGGGCCAGAAAAGTTGTGAGGAAGGTGGGAAATAATGCACTTACAAAGACAGCAAAGGCATGTCTGGAACAGGAGAGAAGGAATACCCCAAGTCGAAATAAGCTGCAAACATTTCTATACATACCAATGAAGGAGGCTATAAAACAGCATGCTTCTGGTTATATGTAATAGGATACTGCTTCTGCACACATTTGAAAGATTTTTTATTAATTGGCAAAAGCTCAGAAAATAATAATTTTTGAACTAGCAATTTGTACCTTAAATATCTTGATGAATGCAGTTCAATCTAGAAACTGTACCCAGAGCTTTATCTGTACCTGATTTGGTAAGAATCCTCTTGGACTTAACAAAGAAAAACAGATACACATTTACAGATGAACCCAAACCATCAGGTAAAATTGAAAATATATTCACGACAACAAGATTCATCCCAAGTAAAGACTAAAAGGAAGGTCAATTTTTTTTCTGCAATGATTGATGGAATAAGGTGGCTTGAAATGTGCTGGATCTCAGCTGTGCAAAGTCTTCAGCTTTCAGGAAAGCAATACTGGAATCCAGCCAAAAATGTAGGCATTCACTAAGAAGTAAAATGAGATTACTTGATCCATGTGACAGGGAAAGCCAGATTGAAGATTCATAATCATTTGCCCAGCATTTAACTGGACTGATGCCTGTCTCACTGATGGTCAGGATTAGGACCACCTTAAGGGATGGAAGGTCCTCAGGCTCGATCTGAAGTGGGAAACTTCCTGAATAGGGTTCCAATAGGATTTTTGATTTTTTAGCACTTCCCCATTCCCAGATACTAATTTACAGCATCGCAATTGTGAAAACCTGTTCCCACTTAACAATCTGGGAACTACCCAAAAACAGGATTTCTACCATTCCCATAGAGACTATTTCTAAAAGTCATCCTATGCTAGGTTTATGCAGGTTTTTATAGAAATACGGATTTTTTTTCAGTCCATACATAAGTCTTCTTTTTGGAGTAGAAAACCAGATACTAACTGATTAATAGATATTAACTGTTTCAAAGACAAACAATGTGAAAATGAAGCCAGGTGTCTGTGCTAGTGAATGCCCCAAGAAATGAACTGTTAACCATTAATCAGAAGAAAATATGATACCTTCTGATACTTTCCCTAAGGCAGAGGTCAGACTACAAGGAGCAATACAAAAATTCCAAGACTGAAGAGAGGTTTCTGACACAAACTGCAAAAGCAAGAGGATGATGGGGATGGACACACCTCTCTGGGCTCTTTGGTTCCTATGCTCTGTGTGGGGATATTTGATACTACATTTCAGAACTAAGAAACAGATTGCCACAAAGGTGCAGGAATACAGCCCAAGACAAATTAACAGATGCTCTCTCCTTTTTCTGAGTCCCTTGGGGCAGGCAACTTTGGATTTAACTGCTGAAAATGCAGTTAACCATAATCTGTTGCCAGATGTTTAAGAATTGAGTGGGATTCCCAGGAAAGGGCTCCCATGGAGGAAGATCAGCACACAGCTTTGTGAGTGATGTGCCAGTCAGCAGGGTAACAGCCTCCTCCTGGGATACACAAATCGAAGGCTGTGGGGCAGAAAGGTGGAGCCTTCTGCTAACTTCAGTCAAGAACGCTGATTAAAAAAAGGAAAAAAAACCCCAACACATTAAGTAAAAGCATTGCTTTCTTTACATTGCAAAACACAGGGAGACAGCACAGAGGGCCGAAAAAAATCCTCTGCAACTGGAAGTCAGGAGACCAGCCAAAAACTTGGTTTGTGTTTGCAGAGTTTCTTTAAATCCGCAAGTCTTCCCATATTTTAAATCCACAGGGATTTTCCCTTCCCAGGGAGCTAATTAAACTACACAGCATGTTTTGTTAGCTAACAAGAAGCTTATATCCTTTATGGGACTATGAAAAACTCCAAGAATGCCAAGCCATCACAAGCAAGCGCTGCACACAGAGCACTGATGTTGCCAGTGCTGTGTAATGCCAAAACAAAGTTTGTGTTACCCCAAACACACCAGCACTCCTCAAATGCTTTTCCAGGTTTCCAGAGGGTTTTTTTTCCCCCTAATTACCAGTTTCCATCCATTTCTACCTGATGCTGATTTTCTTATTTTCCACCCAGCTGACCAGTTGCAGGCAAAACCAATATTGCTCCACACACAAGGGATGTTGCCACTCCAGGAGTATTTATGTAACACCCAAGAGAATAATTATGGATCTCATCTGCTTAAGTGCAGGTAGAACCAGAGGAGGTGGGTCTGTGGCCACCTAAGTTTGGGAGGATAAAAAATTTGGAGGGATTTCTGTGCCACCTGCTTCCCTCTGGGAAAGTGACCCAGTCCTGTGCCAGCAGCATCAGGTGCTCAGCCCCTTGAGCTGGACAAGCTCCCTGCAAACCATCACTCTCCAACATCAGGAGCTAACACTTAATTCACACTATTGTTTTCCTTGTCAATTCTGTCCCTCTGCATGGCCAGCGTTGCATTTCAAAATCTGCACTGCTTGCTTTGCTGTGCATGACCTTGGATCACAAGCAGCCCATATCTTTGCCCTTCTCTCTTTATCCAGACAAAGACCAGGATACAGGCAGTGCCCATGGGAAATCTGTGTATTACAGAATGAGCAGCCTGAAATCTTTCTTCTATGCCTCTGCAGCCATGGGGCAGATCCTGCCCTAGTGCACCTCAGCCTGAATCAATGGCAGCAATGGAAGCCTCACAGAGATGTTTAGACCAGACTATACTGTCTGTATGGCAGAGATAAGTGGGATTTTTAATAAATCTAGTCTTTCCAAGGCATAGTGATGGACCAAGATACATGGTACAGAAAAACAGCTGATGGCTGAAAGAAGTCTTGGGCTAATTTTGTTTTTTTTCAGAAATCTTGCCTCTCATTTTGACCATTCTCTCTAGTTAGAGATCAGAGGACCTGGTCATTAACAGTGATAGTAATTTTACAAACATTGGGGAGGGAAAGAAAGAAAACCAGGATTCAGCAGGAGTCTTTCCAATAATTTCCTCTTTTCTTTCTATAACCCTCAAGTTCCACACAGAAACTTCTCCTGAGAAAGAGATGTGCCTGCATTAAATGCACTGAACTACAATCAGAGGTTTGCTTTTTCTCTGTTGAGAATAAGGAAGTGCCTCACAGGCCATGCTAGACAACATGTATTTTGAAATACTGGATACTGTAATTATTTCTATTCCATTTTAAGAATCAATAGTCAAGCAGCAAATACTCCCTCCACAGTAAACTGAAGGAAGAGCCAGATAGCTTGTTTAAATTCAACACATCAGCCAGAAAAAGTGCAGCCAGAGAGAAAAGCCTGTGTGCATTTCTGCTAACTGTCTTGAAAGAAGACAGAAGTCAGACACAGGCCACATCACAGGTGACAGCAGTGACCCAGAGTGAATTCTGCCCAGCTAGCTTGCAGAATTCCATATCCTCACTCCATGGCCCAGCCAGCCCACACCTCGTCCTGTACCACAGTGCAGTTAAGGCAGCAAACAAACACATAATCAGCTTTCCTTTCTTCTGGGGAATGAAGGGACTTCCCTGCTTCATATGGTTCTGGGAAGCTAATTTATTGATACTTGTAAGTGTACAAATCCTGCAGTAGTATTACAGTGCTTAACAAGAGAACTAACACCTCCACTTTTCCAGAGTGTATGCAGAGCTGATTCTTTTTGTGTTACCCCATATTTAAATTCCATCTGGGAAACTTGACCATAGCTTTCCCTAATGCTAATGAAACAGTCTGAACTATGGACTTGAACATATGACAGTGATTTATTAATGACATCTCCTAAAAACACTGACTGCAGTTGAAACAACATTTACTCTAACCCTGCTTTGGCCAGAATTTCTAAACTAGACTTGTCTGGGGAAATGCACAGCTAACAAAAGGAGACAGCATGGGTGTCTTTGGATACAGATCTGGTCAGGTTTCTAACACTGAACAGGAATGGTAATGATCTTCTCCTCTTCAGTACAGCAAGATGATTTATACTTTCTGAAACTCTTGGCTTCACTGACGTACTCATCCTTACATATCAATCACAACCTTATTTTCACATGAATGAAATAGTGATATATATATACACACATATATATGTATGTATTCACAGAGCAAGGAATCTGCAAGAACTCAGAAGAATAACCTTTCTGTTTTGCAGTTCTGTGATTCTTGAGAAGAATTTCCAAAGCATTTCACATCATAGCAAATTGGTTGAACATGTACCAGAACTCATGCTAAGAAGCTCTAGAAGAAATAAATTCAGATAAAAGGACAATGCATCCTTTTATCCCACCATTATGAAACCCAAAATCTAAAATGCCCAGAGGTTTCTGGTCAGCCCACAGAACCGTACATGCCCCTGTTAGTGCTCATGCTTCACACTGAGGATATCTGAGTGCTTTGTGCTCACTGGGAAGTTCACTGCAGCACTCCTTGTGATGATGTCATTTCCTGTGACTGCTTTCACTCTAGCATAACATTTTAATTGAGAGCAAATTGAGAACAAAACAATACTCCATAACATCCTTATTTCCTCTAAGTAGTACTGAGAAGCCAGTAGGTGCCCCAGTATAGTCTTGCCTGTACTCCAGTACACGAATATGTTGCATGGGCTTTTGTAGGCTGGGAATTGTAAATTGTAATTGGTTATTCATGGATTTTCTTGTGATCAAAAAGTGCCATTGACTGCCAGGGATGGTTCTTCAATTCATCTGTGACCTAACATATACTGGCCTTTTTCTGCTTCAGTCTTACATATATTAAAATTCTGGCTCATGTCAGTCAATATAAGAATATACACATGTGCCATTTACCTTCTATTAAAACATGATGGATTACAGGTTCCTAAAGTCAAGTGTCCTATTTCCTCAAAGCAACTTTCTCTTCATCCTGCCCTGTATCTTTCCGAAAACTGACATTTAGAAACAGATTATTTTCAAAATTTCCTTTTACAGATCATGCCCAAGAGCTTTTTCTGATTTCACACAGGATCTCTGTTCTGCTTTCAACCTCTGCTACCAGTTTCCATGCTTGTAATTTTTGTTTGTGAAATCACTCTGTTAAAATCATCCACAAAAAAATGTATGTGTGTCTCCAAACTGAGAGAAGTATTTAAAAAAGGATCCAGCAAGATAAGCTTGTAAGAAACTCAAGGGAGTGAAGAAGAGCAGCCTGAATTCCATCCTGACAGCAGCTGCTGGTGATAAACACAGAAAAGAAGTTTTCTATGTGAAGAAAAGGTTGGATTTCATCTGTAGGGACCCAGGAGGGCCCTTCTGACAGACAGACCAAGATGCTTTCTAAGGTGTGAGTCTATTCAAGCAACTTTGGAGAGGCCTGAAGATTTGAAAACAAATATCTTCCTTTTGTCTGGCAAATATCACAGTTTATCTTCCTTTTATCTTGTCTGAAAACTTACTCATCTGTTAATGATATCCTAATTTTCCTTTAAAAATGCCTTGGCTGTTTGACTTTTATAGATGGATCACTACACAAATCTACTGCTGTAATCATTCTCTCTCCTCTGCATTTATAGCTTTGCATCCATTAGATTTACATATATATATATTCAAATAGGCACTTGAATCTCTGGGTTTCTTGACAGAGCAATCTAATTTTTATAATTTATATATTTTATTATAATAGCAACATTTAATTTCCAGTAAATTACCAAGTTATTTTCAGTGACTGCAGTAACACAACTCAAAACTATTTCTCTGAGAAAGCAGCAAGGATCCTCCCTCTACCTCCCAATGTAACAAAACCCACTTGAGATAGCACCAATTTGCAGCATCTGGGAGAGGCAGGGGTCAAAACTGAAACCCCACTCAAGTACCACTGAACTGGTACAGTGCCATCAATGATCAGTATTTTCTCAGATCCATACATCATAGTCAATATAATCTTGATTATAGCAGAATAAATTGGCTCAAATAAGTACATAGAATTAGTTTTTGTTTCATCTAGGTCTGTCTTGATTGAAAAGGCAGTAGCTTGCCCTCCTGGGTCACTGTTTGAGCTGCAGAAATCATCAAATATCTCATGTTCCCAAGGACAATGAGGGATCTATCAGCTGTTGCTCCTCTGCCCCTGCATTCAACCCATTCAGGATGACAAAATCCCTGAGGCATTTGCATTTTTAGTTCACTCTACCATAACATCTCTGTTTGGTCAGCACTGCTCTTGCAGAAGATGCTGCCCCTCAAAAAGGTGCTGGGAGTCAGTGGAGTTCCTGGCCCTGAGATGATGCTTCCACATTACTTCTCCAGATATCTCTCTGGGTATGGTCAGATACTGGTAATACTGGTGTTTCCAAATGACATTTTTGCTCTACCTTGTTTGCATTCTCACACCGGCCTATTCAGCAGGGAAATGTCTTAATCATGGTTTTAGGAATTGCAATTTAATAAAAACAGGAATTTGGTCCTGCTTAGAAATCTCTAGCAGAAGGAGCACATGTTCATGAAACCATAGCTGAGATGCAAAACCTGCAAGCAAATGTGGGTAAAGGACAAATCTGGGGATTAGAAGACCAAAGCTGAAGACTTTCATTAACCTTCTGGAACTCCTAATTTAACACCCTGCAGGCTCAGTTTCCCTATAGCAAAAGATGAATAAAGCTAGATTTCTCCTGGGGAAAATTTTGCTGACATTTCTCTATAGAAATACTAAATATATGACCAGCAGTATTCTGGCAACTTAAAATGCCACACACTGAAAATTATTCTAGCATAACTTAATAGGATAAAAATTGGAGTCTTATGCAAACCCCAGAAGTATTGTGAGTTTTGGGGGTCAAAATGAAGGCCTTTTACATCTTTTTCATGTTCCTAAAGGCATGAGGTTTAGGGAAAACTCCTCAAATTCCTGTAAAGACAAAGAAAACAAACAGTCTGGTGCTCTGGGGAAATAGGAAGAGGTTTCAGGCTGGAAACAGCAAATGTAATCAGCATTTCTCTGTCACACAGACAGAGCCCTAGCATCCTTTTTGCAAAGAAAAGGAGGGATTAAGAACTCTAGCCCAAAGTAAAGGTATAGATGTTATAGTCTACATTAGTAGCCCCTCCTTCACGCCCTACAGAACAGTTCCCATTAGCTCACAGGTGCATGATATTTTAAAGTAAGATTGTTCAGGCTGAAAGGACACCTCTGGATGTCTCAAGTTCAACCCCTTGCTCAAAACAGGGTTCAAGAGGAGTTCAGACTAGGTTTCTTAGGACTTTGTCTATTTGGTCCTGATAGATACAGTTTAAGCTCTCTCTTCAATGGCTAGAGCAAGTTAATGCTGATTTTGACAAGAGCCCCGCAGTCATAGCAAGCAACTAGAAACCGGAAGGCAGATTATTAAGGCAAAAGCATGACTGTGTAGTGACACTGTAAATGAGCACTTGCTAACAAATTGCCTTAGGAGGAGGCCAATGCAGTTAAAGCAAAAACAAAAAACCAAAATCTTTCTGCTCTCCACACAGAAGATTAATATTTTAATCAGCAGGATATTGTCTTGTTTAAATAACCTATCTTTCAAGCCCTCTCATTGGGATGTGTGATGATTTCATGGCAGTGTAGTTCACCTGATCTCAATCTCACTCAAGGGTGACTTAACAAATTCTGTAATAAAAGTCTCTGATCAGAGAAGCACTCAAAAAACTGAACCAGTTACAATGCAATTGATAACATTTAAAGCATCAGGCAAATTTCCCCTTGTTACTACTACATGAGCCAAGTTCAGCAGCAGTGGCTCAGCAATAATACTGAGGCTGATCTGCCCAATGAACAACAAAACATTTCTTAGGAGTTTGCCAGAAACTCTTTTCAGAGCCTAAAGCCAGCCTGTTTCCTCTTTCAGAGGATCATTAATTGCCCCAAATGGTAACACAGACCAAGATGATGGAAAAGATTCCTTGCACACACCTGCATTCAATATTTATTTTAAAGCTTCACAAAAAATCCAGTTTCATTGTGAAACTGGAAGCCTCATCCATATCAGCTGAGTTTTAGTTTTAAGACTTGACTTACCCAACTCAAAACCTGAATCCTCCAGAAGTTAAAGGCAACATGTATATTAGTAAGCTTAAAAGAATATGAACAGAAGCCATGGCAATACAGTAGGAGAGGCATGCAGATGTCTTTTCCATTATACATTATATTAATTACTATATACAGTCTATTAATGATAGCCATGAAGTTTTAGCACATAAACACACACAAAAACATGCGATCACAAATACATAGGCACATACATATTATTATTAATTGTAACAAACTAGCCTCTTCTTACTTCTCTAAAGAATGGGAGCTTCCTCACAAAACATCTAAAGGGAATAAATGCACCAGCAGATACATGGTGACTTTAAATAAATCCCAGATAAAAATAATAGCTTCTCAGAAGCCAAATATATCTGCCACACACTCCAAGCTTTATCATTATATTTTTCTTAGTCACTATTTAATAATATACAATCATTTTAATAATATGCATGGAAATAATTAACATTTTAAAAGCATGTATCTTGTTGGTGATTTTCTTCCTTCACTACTTATTAGAAATTTAATTTGTTCATGAGACCAAAGATCAAATGTTTCCAACTGAATTTAAGGAATATTTTTCTATGAATGAGATTCAATACATTTCTGAAGACATTCTGGCTTGTTGTCTTAAGACTTGATGCTTAAGTGTATCGGTAGTACATTTAAAAATGAGATCATAGAAGCAAATTGGAATAATTTAGAGAGACAGCCCAGAATTTTTTTTCAACAAGGACTTCAGGTACCTAAAATAGATCTTTCCAGCATCACTAGACTTACACCAGAAATAAAAAAGGTGTCATTTCTGGCCTTATGTACCATCAGAGATTTGGACTGACTAAATTCCTGAAACTATGCCTAACATAAAGTATTTACATGTACTGCAGTCAGGTAAATTACTTAGCTGCTTACACACTTGCTTAGCCTTACGCCCACATCTAAATACTCTTCTATTATTGTACTGACCTCATATCCCAGGCTCAGTCCTGTGCAGACTGGCTGACTTGCTGAGCTCAGCCTTGATGGATGCCTCATCAAACCACCCTGCTTGGAAATAGCAACTTTATTTCCTTCCAGTCCCTCCCCCATTAGACTGGGGCTCTTCCTAAAGATATTTGTGATAAATATTTTGAAAACTCTTTGGGGTTAATAGTCTTAAGAAACTTTTCCGTTCTGCTTTTGTTAACAAAGTGGGAATTCCAATCCCATCTCTGCTCTGTTATGTACAGGAAACACAAATTTATAAAAATAGAAAAAAAGAAAGAAAACAGATCCTTCAATAGCAAGGTATTTATTAATAGTATTTTAAAGAAAAAATAAGAAAAATATAGAATAGATAGAATATAAAAGGTCTTCTATTATGGATTTACACCATATGAAATGAATATTATAAATGGCCTGGCATGTCAGTCATTTGGAATAAATGAAAGTTTAAGCCCTCAAATCCCTCATGCTTTCTCCTTACTTCTTTTCTGCTTTTTGTGGCTGTAGCTCCAATTCTGCCTAAGAGAGCAGAAGACAGCCATTTCAGATTATAACACCGATGAGGCTGATGTAGGAAGTCCTTTGGCTGTTGGCTCGCTAGCCCGCTGGGGGAAAAAAAAAAAAAAATTAAAAAAAAAATTCCAGTTTCTCCCAGGGCGAGCCCCCATCCGGGAGGCGGTGGAGCAGCCGCAGCGGGGGATTTGCTGTGCAAAGGGGCTGCCACAAGAGGGAGGTCCCAGTGCACCCGGCCGGGCTGGCCGCCCTCAGCCGCATCCCTCAGCCCTGCTTCCCCCTGCCGTGGGAGCCCGGGAGCCGCCCGCCTCTGCTCCTCCTGCTTTTCTCCAGCCCGTCCTGCACAAGACGGACGCCATCCCCCTGAAATGAGCTCCCTTCCCTTGAGATTTCATCTCAGCCCTCCCTGCAGTCCGCGGGCTGAAACTCATCGTGGGTGCACATCACTCCTGAGCTAGCTGGGAATACACCGGGAGCAGGTTACAGGCAAGCATCCGTGCTTTCACAGGGGCAGAGGAGGGACACGGTTCTTGTGGGCAGTATCTCTTCATCACAACTGTTCATCACAATGACACTGAGGAAAAGGAGGAAGCATGTTTCTGTAGAATGATATAAATGTACTAAAACAATCCCTTAGAATGCCAAATCATTGCAGTCCTCTTCCTCAAACGAATTGGTCCTGTTGTCTCAACTAGCTCTCAAGTTATGTGACTTCTGTCTTCCATCATGATGCTGAAATTTATTGTTTTTAAAAACTTCTCTGGAAAACCTAATAAAAAACCATAATCCAACATGTTTCATTAATATGGCTTTACATCTCCAACAGTGGCACAAAAGCTTGTGGGTTTGGACTTTTTTATCCAGTATAAATAAACGATGTATAGGCCCTTGATATCATTTAAACAGAGATACTAGTTCTGACTTGAAGTCACCCTGTTACCTCTTCTTTTCTGACACAAGCAGTAACCTTCACAGGCACCATCTGAATCTCAAAGAGCTTTATGTGGAGATCCCTCAAAATCCTGAGCATCTCTGAGCCCATGATCCAGCAGAAGCCTTAGGGCTATTTGGCACAAACCCATGGCTGGTGTGACTTGTCAAATCCTCATGGAAGTCACTAAAGCTTTAAGAGTTTATAGCAGCAGAGGGTCTGGCTGATGCAAATGAAAGCAGAGCTTCTCTGGGAGCTTTTAAGAAGAGGTTAAAGCATGCAAGATCCTCCTGCCATGACCTGATTATCAGGCAGCTTTCCCTCTGATTTCTAAATAAAACTAAAATAAACAAGTTGCTTTTCAGGCATAGAGATAATAGAAAAAATGTTATTTTTTTTCCCTACAGAAATCCTCTCGGACCCAGAACAAAAGGGGAAATCCAGCAGCAGCAATCCCTCTGTGTCTGGAGGCGCTGGACAGGGGTCAACAAAAACCTTCACAGGCTCAGCTCCTGTGAAGGGTGTTCTTGTCCTGATCTTCTTATGCTGTGACCTTCATTTATGCCCTTTCAGGGACCTCTTAAAAAGCTGGGGGGGACCATGATGAAATTTTCCTCCAGAGGAGCAAGAGTATGAGGCAGAAAAGGAGCCCAGCAAAAATGTTCCTCCAAAAAAAAACCTCCCTCCTCAGAATCTGTGCAAAACCCATGCTCTCTTCTGGTTTTGCACATATGTCCTCTAAACCACAAGTCTTTCAATATAAATCCTATATGACAAAATCATTCTCCATTTAAGTCCTGCATGTTGACTCATTTCATGCTTTAGATTAGTCCAGATTTGTTGGGGTTTTTTTAATAATTTTCTCTTCTTGTTCTTGGAAATTTCACGAGAACTTCATTTTTTGAATTTCATTTACTCTGCATAAATGGAGTAATGCATTGGCAAAAATGTTATGTTGCCTCCATTCCCTAAAAGGAGTGAGGGAGATGGGTAGGGGTGTCAATATCTGGTTAGAAATCAGAACACTTTTTCAATGCCACTTAGTTACTTGTGCTATGCCAGGTTCAAAGCACTGTGATGCACACCATTTTTTTGGATGAACAAGAGCCTGTTCTCCTCAAAGTCTGTCCCAAAAAATGTCAGCAATGAGGTGGAATGATACAGTGGCAACACCCACCATCTGATGAGCACCACTGCTAAACACCTTTATGTTGTGTTTGGAGAACACTGGCAAGCTCACCTGGATCCAGGATGTCTCCAAGCATGTGCTTAGCATGAGACATGGAGGAGGTGAGCTGGCAGATATTGGCTTGTGTTTTGCATTAATCTGGCATCTTAATAACTGCAGTGTTTCCCTCCAGGCTGCTCCAAATGGAAGGCTCTAATCTTATACAGCTGGGTCATATGAGCGCATTTGGAAAAAAAAAAAAATAAAGTCTTTCCTGGTTCCTACATGACAACAATCATGGAAGACTATGGAATGAGGGGCTCTGTCCTATGATTGATCTGACATTCCAAAGTATCTCCAGGACCTGCCACTGCACATCCTCCCCCTGTTTTGGTTTAATTCTTCCAGACAGGGAACTGAATTAGCAGTTCTGTGGCAGTTCTTCAGCTAAAAGAGGCTAATGGCTAACAGAGCTTGTTGCATTCCTTCACAGAAAATTCCCAGCTGTGTCTTGAGGTAATGAATTAACAACAGGAAAGTAATAAAAAAGCAATAGTTATGTCTCTGAGGACCTTGTGCTTCCCCACCCTGGGTTGGGATTACACATACAAAGCTCATTTTCATGGGCCAAGCACAAGATAACAAGGCAGTGACTTGAGCATCCCCAATACCACAAGATTAGTCTTGCACAACTTCTTCCAGTGGGACTTTGTCAGCTTTAGAAGTAACTAATTCCCACCCTGAACAAAGAGTGTAGGCCATGTATTTGGCATCATTTTACTGCCTTTAGCCACAGTCCAGACCTACCATTCTATATGTTGGAAAGAGGGTTATTTTCAAATAACCAAAGAGCTGCAAAGAGCTGAGAAATTTCTTTCCCAGATTATTTAAAGATAATGAGACTCTCTTTCCACATGTTTGCAGTCAATGCTGCAGGTGGGTCCTTACTTTCTGAGCATTTCCATGCTGCTCTGTCAGAGTGCACTCCACATCCTGGTACCAAAATACAAAATAAAACTACAGCATTGCAGAGATTATGTGAGGACAAGGATGACCTCTGCATAGACAGATGCTCAGGTTAGAATGTAGCCCCTGGTGGATTTCCATGGCTTTGTAAGAAATTTGTTTTTGCAAAGTTAAATTCAGATGTGGTCAAAAGTCAGGTTGGAGATGAATCCAGTTTTATGAAACATGCTTGAGAGACCCTGGAAAACATGATTATGATTGGTTTGGGTTTTTTAAAAGAATTTTGTTTTCTTTGACAGTTCAAGAGAATCAAGTAAGTGTTTGGAAGTGATCTCTCACTTTTAAATGTCTCTCTCAGATACATTGTTAATCTTGGCTCCAGCAATTCACAAGTTTTAGGTCCTCATCAAAATATCTGCACACAGGTTAGGTATTATTATTATTATTATTATTATTATTATTGCTCGAAAACCCTCTCAAGTAAAGATTACTTATAGATGAGATGAATATTGAATAAATGTAATCCATGGATTAATTAGCTAAAACCCTATGTTAATCAGAAGACAAGAAAGGGAGAAACACTAGCTCATTAAGCATTTACAAGTATGTTGTATGTGCTTCCAGGATTCAGTTACCCTCTCTCCATAACACAACTGTTTTTTATTTAACACTTGGACGTATGTGAGACACCCAATGTCCTCATATGCTAAAACTCAAAACTGTGAAATTATATAACATTAGTCATCACCAGTGTGATGAGAAAAATACTAAATAACGCAGTAAAAAATATTTGTGCTACAACTCCATAAATTGCATACACATGATATTTACATTAGTAATAGCTGGATTCGTGGCTGTGCATTACTTATTCACACCTTGTATGAAATAACTCAAGAGGTAAAAGACTCATCCACTAATCTCCTCCCCCCAGTCTACAATCCTAAGGAATCCTAAGCCCTGCAAGACACTTGATCCTCTTAGGAAAATCAGGCTCATAAGCTGAGGATGGTAGTGTGCTTGGTGCTGAAGCACTGCTGGTGCACTCCCCACTGTACAGCCATACAAGCTCTGCACGGTTCTGCTGTTTGATGGACACACTGACATGGAAAGTCCTCATGTGCCCCCTCTCTCACAGCCCGTGAGGTGTCTTGCTGCTCTCCCAGGCCTGCCGTGCTGGGGTCTCATTGTAAGATTGTTGGGTGTATTTTTTCCTTAATGGAGCACCTTCTACCATCAAAGATGGGTGTCAAAAGGATGTGAAGTGCACTTTTCTCTACTTCACACACAGCATTTTGTAGAATATCCCACCATAAGGTTTTTTCTCTATGAATAATTCCATGGTGCAATATCTTTTTTTCCTTTAAAGTTTTTTGTTTGTTTGTTTGTTTTTTTGAGCAATGCTATTCAGTGTTCACAAACTACAAGCAGACTGTCACACAGGAAAACCAGCCCAGAAGTACAGCAACATCTCCACCAGCCTAATTCTTGGGGGAAATTACAGATCTCTCTGCACTTACCAAAAAACAAGGCAAACAAGGCTGGCAAGACAACCTAAACATTTTGCACTTTTTCTTGGTCTCATCTTACATGACACCACTTTGTTGCACTGAATCCAACTCCCCTCTTCCTCAGGCTCTGCTGCCCAGCCTTCCTCTGCATCACAGCCTCTAGCACTGCCTGGTCCACTCCAAAAGTGACGGTGGCTCTGCAAGTCTGCTATGTGTTCCCCCAAGGACATATACCACAAAGAATTAAGATTCCAAAGTTTCTCATTGTGCTTGTGTGGCTGCACATCAGCCTCAGGGAGACCATCACTTCCAGAGGAGTCAGACAACATCAGATGGAGTAGGTTATTTATTTCTCTTGAGACTCTAAGGCAAAAGGAGCAGCATGTCATATGCAAAGGGTCTGTTGCACCACAGGCTGAGTTGGAAAGGTGATGTAGGGATTTCTCCTTAGGGGTAAGTTCTTGGGCAGACACTTTAATAACATTCTTCATTAGGAAATAATTGCCAGGCATTATGCAACTCCCTCCTCTCTATGGGAGGGGGACCATTGAAGTCAGAAGCGTGAAAGATAAAGGTCCCTACCTACACATGAGTGAAATGCTGCCACCCAGCCTGTAACAGCACAGTTTTACCACGGCCAGTCCCACTACCTTTGGCAGTGCAGGTACAGGGGAGCAAAGAAACAGCCAAGCAGAGCTTATTGCAAATATGCTCATCCATACTGACATGTTGTTTCATGGGAATGATGTAAAACAGCCCTTGTTCCTACTCTGTCACCTGTGCTGGCACTCCTCAGCTGTCACCCCCACTGTGAGGGGGAGTGCAGAGCAGTCTTACCCCCCATGTAGCAAGGGGTTCCAGGGCCTCTGTGACTGCTGTGGAAACACCACACCTTGCTCCCAGTGCTGTGAACAGACTGTAAAATCAAAGAGCAGGTGTTTCATCTCAGGGCAGGAGACAGAGATATCACCTGGCCACACATTTTGGTAGTAAAATGAATTTGCAGTCCTCATCGCTTTTCAAAATCAGGTACTTGGTACCTATGGGCATGTCAAGTGGCACAAGCAGCTTTGAAGCCTGCAGCTGTCCCAGCTCCAGTGCAGATCATGGGTGAATCACCAACTCTCTGGTGGAGTAAAATCCAGGATGCTAAACTCTGCCAATGGGATGCTCACATAAACAGACCTTGAGCATGCAAAAAGCATCTGAGCATGCCTTGGTGGGAAAGAAGGGGTAAGCTCCATGGAAGGACTAGGGCTAATGATTTTAATCAAAAAGAGGGTCAATTTAGATTACAAAAAAGAAGTTTTTTGACAATGAGGGTGGTAAAACAGTGGCACAAGTGGCCTAGAGAGGTGGTGGATGTCTCATCCCTGGAAACATTAAGGTCAGTTTGGACAGGGCTGTGAGGAACCATCTACATGAAGATGTCCCTGGTCACTGCAGTGGAGTTGGAACAGATGGCTTTTAAGGGTCAGTTCTTGCCCAAGCCATTCTGTGATTCCCTGAGGCAGAGGCAGTGCTGTCACTGAGTACAGTACTGGGGGGTGGAGGGTGGGGTGTGATGAGCATCCACAGCCCTTTTGCCTCCTGCCACACAATTCTTCAGAAACTTGGTCTTCATTTAACTAGAAGGTGCCTATATCCTCTGTTTGGGAAAGAGATGCTTGGGACTGAGGCAACTGAAGTATTTTGCAGAAGATCTGTTCCAGTAGCTTCCAGCAGCTGGGAGTTTTTCCCTTTTTTCCTGGAGCAGTATTAATTCAATGACCTAGCGATCACATTGGAAACAAACCACATCAACATATAGAATTACAGGTGAAACTCATTCACTGGGAAGACCTTCAAAAGGCACTATTACTGTCTTCAGATCCAGCCAAGCCCACTGATGTGGGGAAAACACAGTGAAAATGCCCTGTGCAATGAACTTGTAGGGTTAGAACTGTTAATAATGTACAAGCATATCCCATATATTATGTATTAAGCTCAGGAGAGCTGAGCTAAAGTCAAACATAGATCAAATAATGCATGGGATTGGACTTACAGTACCTGAAAGGTGCCCCTGGACCCAAATTCAATGAGAAAAAGCATTATGAAGAGAGCTTCAGGCTGGCACCTCCTCAGTCACTACACGTGATCCAAAGCAGGAGTCATCAGCACATGTCAGTGGTGGCAACAGCCTTGAGCTGATCTCTTCAACAATGCTCTCTTTTGGGAGGGAAGGAAGGAGTTAACACTCTCCCTGTTACTCACTGGAAAAAAAAGTCATTATGCCAGGTCCCACCTGTGCAAGCCAGAGGTTTGCAGTATGTTTCATAGATGGTGTGAGGGTAAGTTCTCCTTTTGGGAAACCAAGAGGAGCCGTGCTCCGGGAATGCACCCTTGGGTGCTCTCTGCAGAAGCTACAGCTGAGGCAGACGGTGAAGATTTTACTCTTGACATCACTCAGACAAACCTATTCTTGGCCCACTGAAAAACTGCAAGCTGCAGATTGCAATACAATACTTTGTGGTTCTAAAGGACCTTCCAAATGAGGGTCTCACATTAATTAATTAAGCCTCAGAGCACCTAGAAGGAAAATCTATCCTATTTTACCAGCAAGTGCAATGAGTATGCAAAGGTCACACAGAATAGAGGAGCAAAGGAAAGAGAGATCCTGGTATCCTGACTCCTGACTCCTTGCTGCATCTATTAGCTCATGAGTCCCCTCCAAGGGACACGCGTGGAGGACAAAAGGTGACCCACAGCTGTGTCCCAAGGGGCACTGGCTGAGAGATTTAATAAGATGCAGGAGAATGACTATCAGGGTTACACAGATTGTCACAGGTCAGTAAAGAATATGGCATTAAGAAAATTGATCCTTTGAAAGTCTCCAGCCACATGCTTATGTCAGAACCAGACGTGACTTGTGTCTGTGTTTCATACGACACCACCAAGTACCCACCAAAGGGCTTTCCTTCATGTTTAAATAATGAAATGCAATGTAATGCCAACAGGTGCTTTTTTCAGAGGGAGAAGGGAGAAGAAGGGAAAGTGTTTGGGTAGGCTGAAGCAGAGCCCAGGCTTTCCCTGCCTCTCCCACCCCTCCCTGTCCTCATGGCCCGTGAGCAAGAGGTCTGGACGTGCCCATCTCTCCGCAACGCCAAGGGGACAAGCACATGGGCACTGGAAGAGGGAGTAGCCTGTGTATGACTGGGGTGTGTGTGCAGAGTAGCAGCTACGCTGTCTGGGCAAAAGACAGGAAGCTGCCATGGGGAAGAAAAAGAAAAGTGCTCTACAGGTCATCCTGGAAGATGGTTGGTATCAATGTGAGATCATTTCAGCTTGCATGCTGCCGAATACTTGACTAAACCTCTTGGGACTTCCTAGGAACACAATTTTGCATCTCTCAAAGATCATACAATTTCAGTTTGCTTGGGTAGGGGACTTTTGTCAGTCTGCCAGACTAAAGTAAATATTAAGAGCATCGCTGTAGGTAAAGAATATAATGTATAATCAATAAGGGAAATTCTGCCAAGGTCAGCTGGAACTTAAGGGTCAGCTGTGTAAAGCACCACATGTGTAAATTCCAGCAACGAATGCAATTACTCTTTGTTCTTTGTTTTGCAGCCGGAATAGAGTTTGATGGAGAAGTGGAAAGTGACACAGAGAGTGAAGGTAATGTAGAGATTAACAAATGTAGTCTTGTTTGAAATACAAGAAGTGATGCCTTTTCTTTTTTACTTTGACTTATGACTTGCTCTACAACATGAACTCTTTCATGAGCTACTTGCAAGCAAGCAGATTTTTCCCTTGAGATTTGACTTATAACAGAGATCCGTAAGCCGCCATTCTTAAGCAATCTGTCTTCTTTTATCCATGTTCCCAGAGTCAGAGGCTGTCAGAGCCCATATCCCTTGGGAGCCAGCCCCTAGTAAATCAGGCAGTGCAGTAAAGCACCACCCTGTGCAGGGATGGGGCTGCTTTGCACCATACTGAGGTCCTGCTTGCCCTCCCTGTAATGCTTGCTTAGACTGTAATACACTGGGATCTTCATTCATATGGCCAAAAGAAGATAACGATGAGGATGGATTGAAGGGAGGCTTACGACTGTGAGGAAAATCAGGAAAAGCCTGTGACAGGACTAAAACCACCTTTAACTCTGCATGTACAGTATATCTAAAGCGAGAGAGCTAAGAGGTAAGATCATAACAGCACTGGATAGGTGATACAAACATAGCTGTTACTGCAAAAACAGTTCACAACTGTGTCTGTATTACACACAGAATATAAGAAAGTAAACAGCAAACTACTGGAACTTAATTATTTTTTTAAAAATCATATCCACTTTTTCCATATAGGCAAAAGAGTCACTAAGATAAAGGTAACAAATTAATGCTTAATATTTAATCTAATACTTGATAGGTTGCAAATAAAATAAAAAAACCCTAGAACCTTGGCTATCCAAAATGAATATTTTCCCAAAGAGAGCAGGTTATCCTTTCATCTAGACGATTGACCAAAATTCAGTTTAGATGGACCATTGCATAGTAACTGAAACCAGCCTAATGGCTCCTGAGAAATTAGTTGGAAGCTCCTTCTCCTTCCCAGTGTCAACTGTGATAACCACTGCCTACTAATTTTTTACCACTAAAAACAAGAAACTATTTGCTTGTCATTAATTTCTAGCTTTTCACCAAATCAAAAATGCAAATAGTCAAATTCTTTTTTGCTTCTATTTTTCTCACCTTTTAGGCTATTCATTTTACGCTCTGGATCTCATTCCATCACCATTTCCTTCTTCCATTACGATATCTCCAACTCTTTGCTTTCATCAGCCAAAAATTTTGGAAAATAAAAAGCAGAATACTCTGGAAAACTTACTGTTAATTTTAATAGGCTTGGTAGTGAAAGAGGTAGAGAGACCTGGGGACGTCTGAATATTTTTTCCCTCTTTCCATAAAGTTCTGCAATTAAATCATGCTCCACTTCAATCCTTTAAGCTGGAAGCATTTCTGACTTCTGGAAAGAGGAGGTTTTTAGATTGCAATGCCAGTAAGAATGAAATGTGCCTCAGAGACTATCTGCTCTTTTTCTTCTCTGAATATAGACCATCCAATACAAAAGAAAGCTCAGAGAAAGAAAACCAGATACTGTCTGTGCTATGCCTTTTCTCTCTATAAATAGAAGAACTCCATTCCCAGCCTTGAAATGTAAACATCTTTCAAGGACATCACATCAACAAGCAAACTACACATTGTGTAACATATTGCAATTTCTGTTTCCTTTGTTCTGGCGTGTTTACAGGTCAGGGAGATATCTGTCTGTGCTGTCTGATGGATGGGCTTTTGCATTTGTAACTAATTTCCAGTTTTCTTATGGTCACATATAAGTCAGTGATGTGCTAAATTGTGCTGTCTTAAATGGGGGTTGCACAGCCAGAGAGTTCCACCTGGTTCTTGGACAGGGCATAACACAAAGCCCATTGAGATCAACAGGCACCTGCTCTTTACATTTGCCAGGGACTGCATCAGGTGTCGTGGCTGCCAATGCTCTTCTGATGAATCTTTATTCTGCCAGCATGAATTTCCCAATGTAATTGTTTTTTATCACTTACAGAAGATGAAGTAAAGGACAAGAAAACTAACAAACAACCCCTCAGGGAAACTGGCAGAGTAAGCAGGCTTCAAAGCAAAAAGCAAGAGAGAGACAAAGAAGAAAAAGAAGACAAAGAAGAAGATGAGAGCAAAGAGGAAGACAATGGCAGCCAACAAAACAGAGCTTCTAGGAGAAAAAATTACCAAAGGAAAAACAGAGATGGAAAAAAGGCAAGAGAGGAAGGAAGCCAGAAGAAAGACAGAGGCAAAACAGCTCCTACCAAAGATCAAAAAGGATCAGAAAACAAAGAAAAGAAAACAACCAAGAGAGGGAAGGAGGGGGAGAATAAACAGCAGAAAGACAGGAAAAACAGGTAATTAAACAATCCCTGACTACGGTGCCTTGTTCAGGCTGGCAGCAATATTGACATGCCAGTGGCATATGGATCAGAATGGCAAAGCCAACAGACTGCGAATAAATTCCTGCTCTCCTAAAAGAGACACTGTGGAAAACAGTGTAAAATGCCACAAAACTAAACTGTGTCCAAGTCATTATCATTTCTCAGCCAGGTTCAGGTCTATGCATGTAGTGGAGTCTTAGTACCTACAACCAGGGGTGGAAAAGTGTCCCTAAAGAAGGTACTTTGAGAAATCTGGGCGTGGAGAGCTTTTTTGGTTGGTCTATGGAAAATCACAGTTAAAATGGATCCCTTGTGTTTTCAAGTCTCTTCCTCTTCCAAATCTTGCTTGTCTCAACCTTCGACTTCTCCCCATATCTCCCATTTTGTTATAAAGGCATGAAAACCATTTCCCTGGAGGCAGCTGTAGCCCTGGTATCTGTAGGCAGTGTTCTATAGCTGAAATGTGGCCAAAGCATGCCATTGAGTGAATTGTAATGGGGCACAAATGCCTCCTCATTATCCTGGCTGGAAACAGCCCTGCTCTGAGTGTGATGGGTGCCGGCATCACACTGAGCCAGGGGATGTTGAGGCACTGTGCCCACATTGGACTGGAATCCCCAGGGCCAGCAGCAGTCTGTCTATCCCAAGCAAGGCCTTCCCTCTAACCCCTGTGAGCATTTCTATGCCCTTTATTTTGTGTGTCTTCCAGTAATTCTTCTGCCTCCTCCAACTCATCTGATGAGGAGTCACTGTCAGAGGAAGAGCTTGTGATGCTGAAGGAGCAGGTGGAGCAAAAGAAAAAACTGATTTCCACCATGAGGAACAAGCCCTGGAGGATGGTGAAGAAGCTCTCAGTGCTCAGGTACCCATCAAAATGGGAACCCCCACTCCCTGGGGTCTCTGCTGACTGTCTTTCCCCGAAACCACATATTTGCTGCTGCTGTAATACCGTAGTATCAGAAAAAGTCACCAGCAGAACCTGGCCAGCCTGTCTGGGTTCAAATGATCAGAGTTAAAATGTGCAATCTGATTTTCAGCCTCTGTAACCAAAGAACAGACAAAGTGCAAATCTGTTCAACTGATACCCATGGCCAGGTCATTCTACCCTCATATATAAAACCAAATGACTCACTACAGTCAGGCTACTTGTTAAAGCAAACTCTCTACCCTGGCTTGCTTATTCATGTCTTTTGCTGGACAGAAATCAGAGCAACACAGTGCCATGTTAGTGCACAGTCCTGAGATGGGGCTTCTTGGAAAAAATGCTGTATTATTTTCAGAGGCTTATTGAGCAAAGATAAATATGCCAGACAGCCCCTGATAAAGGTGGGAACAGCTCAGGCAGCAGCAGAGACCCCTTAGTGCTGGGCAATGGGGGACAGTGGAGCAGAGCAGAACAGGGAAATCAAAACCCATGGGTTGACAGGGAATGGCTCATAACAAACCATTCTCCTGTCAGGACAATGATTCAGCTCCCAGTTCTACTGCTTAAGTTACCTCTGAAATCCCTTTTTACAAGGAGAGGTTTAAAAATAGCATTGCAAAGCACACATACGTTTTCTTTTCAACTAAAAACCAAGCTGTGTTGAACCACGACACAGCCCCACATGGAGTGCTGATGTCCCTGTTCCATGTTTGCTGAGAGCTTGCTTGTGCTGTGAAAGCTGACTGTCACCATGTGTCTCTGCTTCTCTTTTTTATGCCCTGAAGACCAAGACCTGTTCCATCTTCCAATAAAATCAGAAATTGTGAACTCTGCCAGTTACTTCTGAAAACCTGGGTAAAAGTCTATAACAGGGAAATTGTATTAAAGTAGTTTTTCCATCTCACAGCCGTGCTATGATCCTGAGCTCATAACAAATAAGTTTTTATGGCCCTAAAATTCCAAATTTTAGGAAAGAAAAAGGAGCAAAAAAGAGTGATTTCTGCTACATTTTTTCACTGTGGTGTAGGATCCTGACTAAAATTCTACTTAGGGTCATGTCATTTGACAATGTACCTCCATAGTTTCATCCTATTTCTGAGCAATCGCAATCATCACTACCTACTAATGAACCTATACAAAACTGTTGCATTGCTTGTGCAGGGGTCTCCAGAAAGTCTCTCAGCACACTGTACATTCATTGGATATTTTTGGTTGCATAAACTCAACCATGAGAGAAGAAACAATTAGCCCATTGCACAGATGAGGGGTGTAAAACACAAAGAGAGTGAAACAATATGTTCAAGACTTAGACATCTTACTTTAGGTTTGCAAATGAAGTCATAGGTGATTTTCCCAAGGTTACAGGCTGACCTAGTCAACTATTCATACTAGGTGGAAGTCCATCGTTCCCACAGGCTTAGGATGGCAAAAGAACCTCCCAGCTCCTGAAATATAATCTCTTCTCACTGGCAACACCAATATGCAATATAATTTTATTCACAAGCTCAGCATACTCAGCATAACAGCATCCTAGACTGTTTTCTCTGTATTTCCCTTAGATATCCTAGTGTAAAACTAATTTCATTTTGCAGCTTGATTTTACTCCTGACTAGTATACACTCATTCCTCTGGCACTGAGATTATCCCCTTGGGCTATTTGCATATCTCTGATATTTATCCTGGGAGGTGTTCATAAAAGAAAACTCTGCAGCCTCATGGAGTTTATTTCACTAGGCAATGTTATTTTCTTCTTGACCAATGCATCAGGAGAGAGAAATGATAACAGGCGTGCAGGCTGAGAGAGCTCTGCAGCAAGAGAAATGGGCAGGCTTTTAGTTTGCACTCTGGGAGAAGTGTGGAACAAGATTTGGAGCACTAACAATACTTAAAGCTATTATAAAACATCTCTACATGAATGTGGGTGGTTTGGGGACCTGATAGCTAGTCCTGGGTGGGGGTCTGAGCTCTACATGGCACAGAAACTGACCAGCAGAGAGCAGGTGGGGAGAGACACCAAGTGCTCACCTTCCTACGAGCACTACAGGTTGTTTAGCCCACTGGTGCAGTTAGGGGTGAAAAACTAAACACCTCTTTGCTGTTTTAATAACCTGCTTGTTTGTTTTCCACTTAGGGAGGCACAAGATTTTGTAGAGAAGTTTGAAGGAGCTCTGGGAAAAGGAAAGGGCAAAAAGTTGTATGCATATAAGATGATGATGGCGAAGGTAAGTGCTACAGTGATGTCAGGGAAAGGCTTGGATACTCAGTTATGTATTCAGAGCATTTTTTTTGTTTATTGACCTCTATTTGGTGAAAGAGGCACAAGGAAGTCAGAATAAAACTTCTTGCCCACATTCAAAAACATGCTAGCTGGCTTGAAATCTATGACTACTGCAGAAATGACAGGAGGAAATTTACCCCAACCTGAACCTCATTGTGACCTTTCCTGAAGCAAGGGAGAAGGAAGCGGAGAAAACAACGACTTTCTAGATGCAATCTCCAAAACCTTTATAAGTGAGAAAAGATATCCCTAAAGGGCCTAAATATCCCTGCCAAACTATTGCACTACCCCTAGTCCTGTAAAATTTCATCTTCTCCAGTGATGAGGAGATAACAGGGAGAACGATGGCTGTGTTTTGAGACTGAAGTTGGTAGCCAAGTTGCATGTTGTCATGGAGATTATATTGAGAAGTCAGAAAACAGAGCCAGACCTGAGATTATGAAATCAATGGGAGTTTAGCTGCTGGTCTGGTAAGGAAAGATTCAAGCTCAGTGTTTTATCAAACTGAATTTTGTTTTAAATAGAGCTTGTTCTGAACCAATTCTTTCAATCCAGAGCCAGGTCTGAATCTTCCACCCCTATAAAATCTGATCAATCCATAGCACAGCTTCAGCTTTCCAAAAGCCTGGAAAGGTTAAAACTCTTAAAACTCGAATCATAAATGTGAACAATTGGGAGTGGGGGCAGGGGATTTTTGGTTGAAGGGAGTTTCTGAAATAGTCCAAAAGATAAGACGCAGACTGAAGCTACCACTTTGGACTTTACACCCACACCCAACAATGCTACTAAAATCTGATATTAGAAAGCCCTACTTCAGAGCAGATCACCTCTTCACACCTCTCTGCTCACTGCAATGTTGTCTTGTTTCAGAAATGGGTGAAATTTAAGAGAGACTTTGAAAATTTTAAAACTCAGTGCATACCCTGGGAGATGAAGATAAAGGAAGTGGAGAGTAAGTTGAGGTTGTTGTGTGGTGGCAGTGGGACATTTTCTAAGACAGCCTTATCTTCATACAAACAATGTTCCAGTTTCCTGGTCCACAGTCTCCACTCGCCCTGGACATCAATGCCAAACAAGGAGCACACACCCCTGGCAGTTCCAGGTGTTGCTCTCTCCAGCAGTTGTGGGGACTGTTGGAAGGCTCATGGGAAATGTGTTGGGGAGACCTGAGGGTAAAAGGGTTGCTGAGGACAGTTGAATCCTCCTAAACTCCTAACCATTAAATGTCTGAAATGTCTTCTGCTTTAAGGTCACTTTGGCTCCTCCGTTGCTTCCTACTTCATATTTCTGCGGTGGATGTATGGAGTAAATCTTGTCCTTTTTGGGTTAATATTTGGACTGGTTATAATTCCAGAGGTAAGTGCTTAATTCTCCTTTCAGTAATATCTTGCCCTTTGCTTGACACAAACATAACACTGACAGGATAAATGCCTTATAACAGGCATCGCTTTAGAAAAATGAAATACCTGAGGACAATTATTTACAAAGACTTACTGACACACAAGAGCAGAAGTTGGATTGATATCAGGAGACATAAAATTCTATCAAAGATCCTGCCCATCCAGCAGCTGAAACAGGAGCTCAACAATCTATCTAAGTCAAGGCTAGTTTTACATTTTGACTAAAGTGAAGAACATGGCATTCAATCCTAGGCACAAGATCCGGTCTGCGAGAGCCACAAGAAATGGATTGTGCTCTGAAAATAATTAAATAACTTCACTTTTGGGCCCTCTGAGGTGCATGGCCATGGGGCAGCAGCCGTGGCACAGCCCCTTAGGGAATGGACAATTTCCCAGCACTTTGCCAACTTGCTTGGGAAATAACCCCTTTTTTATACTTCCAATTTATATGATTCACAAGCAATTGTTTTACTTTTAGTTTTTATTTTCTCATTCTTCTTGGAGAATTAAAAGGATCTCATAGCCAACTTTATATGATCGTTTGTTGAAGAATTTTTTAATGCAGCCATTACAGCTCTAGCTAAATTACTCAGTGCAGTATTTAAAGGCTGTGCAATCCACAGACAGTGGCATCTGTTCTGTTCAATGCAGAATTTTATGGAGCAAAAATGCACTGCAGAATGTCTCCTGAGGACCGTGCTTTTGTTCCCCTTAATGTGGTTGCTCACACTATCGAAAGGGAAAGCTCAGTTTCCTCCCAGGACGAGGAGACATAACCATTAGCACTGAACAATACAAATGTGTTTGGTTAGGAACTCTGCATATGGCAGGAGCTCTCGTCTCTGAAGTGTGCACACTGTTACTTGCTGCCTACTGAGCTGTTACGATACGGAGAGTAGCTGGGCAATAATCATTTAATCATAAATTATTTTGAATGTAATTAGATAGCCCTGAAAAATAAGTGATAGATGATATGCTAGGACCTTTATAGGCTATGAATGCTAATGAGATATTTTGGTATAGGCACCAGTCAGCTTGTAAATATTATAATTCTCCATAGCCCTTGGCATTCCCTGTCTGGACTTCTACTGCTGCTCCAGCTGAAGACCTGCTTTGCATGGTGCCATCAGGATAGGCTGTGCCATGAAAACTATTATTTGCATCTTTTTGTCATATACTTTTGTTTCCCAAACATAATTGCCCTTTACCTCACCTTGAGAACATATTTTGATTCAGGACTGAAAAATACAAATTATATTGCAAGGCTGACCCAGTGCTCTTGACTTCTCTCAGAGGAGGAGCTCTGCACAAATAGATGAAGCTAATCCCTTTACTGCATTAGACCCATGAAGTTCAAGCAAAAAACTCCTTGCTAAACTAAGGACATTTCAACTGCAGCTGTTCATTGAAGGATACCGTTTCTCAAAAAAATATTTCCTGTGCAATGGATGCGGCCAGGGAAAGGGAAGTCCTCTGATTATTTGCATGAAATGAATACTAAATATTAACAATAAATTTATTATTGTACATTAATAAATTACTTAGTACTAAATATTAGTATATATAATTAATATTAAATAATTATAAATTAAAGAAATGTTAAGCAGTTTTTAAAAACTATTGCTCTAGCATTAAGAAATAAAATACATATCAAAATCAACAGAAAAGGAAAACCAACCAAAAGCAAACTCATTAAGAAAAAAAGCCTGTTAAAAACTCTTTGGTGTTTGTAGTATACATGCATCTCTGTTATTAATATTCTCCAGATCCTGATGGGAATGCCATATGGGAGTTTGCCAAGGAAAACTGTACCCCGGGCTGAACAAGCAACAGCTATGGATTTTTCAGTTCTCTGGGATTTTGAGGTAAGCACATGAGTGTAAATCATAAAAGATCAGTTGAATACCTCCTAAATCCTCTGAGAAGTTAGTGGTGCTACAAGGACAAATTTGTTCCAAGATAAACCAGAAAACCACCTATTTATTCCAGAAGAAGTATGGAAAGCCTTTTGTTGCAACAAAATCTTTGTGGATGCAGAGATTTCTGGCCAAAACAGCATGTCCACATGCAGACACCTGCATATGGATTTGAACCACTTCCATATAGAAATGTGCTGCCTGGTGTACACCACAGGTGTGTGTAGACACAAAAGCATTTTATTTCCAACTGGAAAGGCAGCAAGCACCCAAGTGAAAGGCTGGAGCTGCTCCAAACCAGGCAGCCAGACAGAGACTTCAGCAGCAGGGAGCACCTTGCCAGACCACTGAAAGTGATTGGGAAGGGGATTACTCCCCCTGTCCCTGCCCTCCCTGTTCCCCTGAAATTTTTACATGAGCCTGAAATGGGAAATAAAGTTTAGGATTTGCACCCAAAGGAAGATCTCAAGTTTCCAGCCATCTCAGGGTGCTTGACTGCAATACCAACTCAGCTCCCACCCCAATTACTCTGAAGATTTAAGCCAAAGGGATTAAGTGTTTTTGGGTGACAGCCTAAGGCAACATATATATTCAGGGGGTGAAAACTTTTGGATGTAACCAGTGCCTTGGGATCTGATTTTCAAAGTAGTTGCTCCTGGAAATATATTTTTTAATGCTTGTCAGCACTGGCCCACATGCTACAAGCACAGGACCACACACTACAGTCTTTCTATGGGAATTGGGAGTGGGGGCAGGGGATTTTAAAAACAAACAAACAAACAAACAAAACCAAACCAAAACAAAAAAAAACCAAAAAACCCCAAAACAACAACAACAACAAAAAATCAACAACCAAACAAACCCCTGCTACTTTGCTGTAAACCAGATTATTTTAGCTAATTTATTAATAAGGCTTCAAATACTGGTGTCCAGGAACCTGCCACGGCCCGGCCTTCATTTACCATCCATAGTCTGCTGAGGATCCTTTCAACTCTTCCTCTCCCAGAACTTTCCCCCACTTCCAGAATCCAGAATTCAGAGGTGAATTAGGGACATTTTTAATAGCAGTGTAAGGAATGAAAAGCTCATTTGAGCAGTGGACTGTAAAAATACAAGAGGTAGCATTTAAACTCATTAA
>WEIU01009310.1:520609-559438 GCA_013389925.1 Aegithalos caudatus | reverse complement strand
AAATAAAAAAAAAAAAGATAAAAATTAAAAACAAAAAAAAAAAAAAAAAAAAAAAAAAAAAAAAAAAAAAAAAAAAAAAAAAAGCAAAACAAACAAATGAACAAATCTGAAGGAGTGTTGATTAAATGCAGCTGCTGATTTTCCCTGGGAGGCCATAAGTAATAGACCTATCAGTAAGGAAACTTGGCTCTAGGTGAGGCTGTATGCCTCCAGGAAATGCTTACTCCCATGACCGGCCAGTCTCCTGCCTCTGGCTTTGCACACACATCTACATTCCCTGGCTGTCACTGAGGTGTTGGTCCTCTCAATCCCTCTGCCATCCAGTCCCATGTCCTGAAACCCACAGGTCCCCATCCAGTACCACCCATTCCCTTCCTGTCTGACATCAGGGAGTGTCATCCAAGCTCAAGAAGCATCTCCAGCTATGGGGCAACACTGTGCACCAACACCCTCTGCAGCCAGGAGATGTCAAATGGAGCCCTGTGCAGAGGTCTGCCCTTTGAAAATGAATAGAGGCTTATTCCAGCATGCTCCACAGTAAAGGTGCAGGGGGGAAATATATATCAGAGAAGGCACAAATGAAGGGTCAATACTGTTACACTGAAAAATACCTTTCAGGAGAAAGGAGCTGGGGAAATGTATGCTTTGGCAGGAAAGAGGTCACATCATGGATTTCTAGAGGAGTAGAAAGGAATAAATCTCACTTGGACACCAGACACCATGTCTCACAAATGGAGCTTAAAGAACATACTGGATGATGCAAGCAGAGAAACTAATTTTTCAGTCCCTGGCATATGATGAATCAAGAAGACAAAGGTTTGGAATTACAACCTGAGAAGCAAACTTCACTAGCACCTTCAGGGACATTATATTTTACAAGGCTTTCTTCCACCACACCTCCCCAGCAGACATTGTGTGTAGCAAGCTACGAGCCCCAAGCAGCTGTGCTGTGGTGTGCCAGCCACAGGCTTGCTGCTCTGCTACAAACACACACAGAGTGCTCCTGGACCTGTGGCACTGAGGTTTGTGCAGGGCAAAAATGCACCTCCGTGGCACTTGGGAGTACCTTTTTATTATGTTAGGAATAAAAAGCCTAGGATTTGGGGGGAAGCTTGGTTCAATTGATCAAGGGAAGGTGGTCAAACATTGGAAGAAAGGCCCAGAAAGGTTGTGGGAGCCCCGTCCTTGGAGATTTTCAAAGCTCAGCTGGATGTAGCCCCAAGGCACAACACTTCCTTTTGCAATTGGCTCTGCTCTGAGGGGCTTGTTTAGCCAGCCTCCACAAGCCTCTTTACATGTAAACCCTTCAGTGTCTCTTGACAAGATCCATTACACAGGCTCTGATATGAACTTAAAGTTATGTCTTTCCAAAGGCTTGATCAGAGCGGAGCTTGCTCAGCTATCATGGCCAGACTGATTAAGTACACTTCACTTAGGAGCTGAAAGACAAGGGGGAAAAACAGTGCAATGTGCAATGATACACATCAACTTGGATGAGATACGACAGGAAAACATGGAGAGATTGCTAATGCGGATTAGGTGATCCACACGCTCGTTGAATGCCTAACAGATTGCACAGCAAAAAATAGATCTACTTGAGACAACATGGTTGATATTGTGTCTGAGCTCTACTTTTCACAGGAAAGTAATGCTTTGATTTCACTCTTTAGTTATATTTGCTCTGCAGGTGGCAGCCAGTAAAAGGAACTAAATCTGCAAGGCACCGAGCATCAGCTGCCTCCTACCTGAAAGTAAAAGTTTCATATCATGGTGGGAAGCTTTGCTACAGCTTTTCTACAAGATCTGAGTGTTTGATTATTTGCTTAGAGAAGTAGGTGGGCTACAGCCACAAATAGCAATAAGGATGTCTTTCTGGAAAGGATGAAAGAGTGATGATTAAAACTACATTTTAGTTTTAAGCCATTGTCCTCTGACATCCTCTCCCTCATCTTCCCTCTCTTCAGAAGATAAACTCTTAAGAAGATGTCTCTCAAAGGTGCCAGGGCAGCAAACACACAAGAATAAGACCCTAAAAACTTTTCCAAGTTGATTTTCCTTGTTTTAAATCTTCAGTTTCCTCTAGAAACCCCTTTCCTGCAGAAGAAAAGCTGCACAGTTTACACAGGATTGCTTTTGTTTTACCTCCAGGGCTACATTAAATACTCAGCACTCTTTTATGGCTACTACAACAACCAGAGGACAATTGGCTGGTTGAAATACAGGCTGCCAATGGCATATTTCATGGTTGGGATCAGCGTATTTGGCTACAGCCTGATGGTTGTTATAAGATCGTAAGTGCAGCTGACATCTCTCCCTCTGCAAAATTCACCCAGATGTGTCTCACAGCTGGGTTCCCTCCCCGCCCAGACTTGGTACAGCCTTGGCTGGATGGCTTGGATGGCTGGGGGAGTGTGGGGAAATGCCTGCTGTATTCATGCACTTGGCCTCCTTATCCACCACCCGGGCTCTGGTGGGTGGGGGGACCTGGGCACTCCCCTGGCTTCATCCATGAACTCATGTGCACTACTTTGAACCCTTCTTATTTTGAACCATCTTCTTCCTTCTTGTCCTCCCCAGATCTCTTTAACCCTTCCTCCAGCATTACTACAGAGCCATCAAAGAGGTAGATTTTGTAATTGAAGGAAGATTTTATTTGCAGCAAATTTCAAAATTTCCTTTTGCATCCTTTCATTGCAAAATAAACATTCTTGAACTCCAACATTGGCCCCACAGATGATGAAAGGGTTGCAGAAAAGAGCCAGATGTTACCAGATTGTATTTGTTGATTTCCTAAATGATTTGGTGGAGTTTAAAAGTGCCTCTTGTGCACTGTCCCCAAACACCAGTGAGGCTCCCACAGCATCCTCAGGGCACTGATGATGCAGCCAAAGCACTTGTCAGTGCTGTAATGGTCTCTGCACAATTAAAAAAAAAAAAAAAAAAAAAAAAAAAAAAAGCCCCTCTATCTCTGCCTAAAGGACACACCATGAAAAGTTCTTCCTTTCTTTGGGAGAAAGAATAAGCCTATGGATTTGTATTGCTTGCTGAAACAGGCCATATTGCTGTCCAGCAGAAAGAGCCTCTTGAGCCTTTGGCTAGAGTGGGACATGGCGATTTGCTGTACAATTGCCATGAAATTACAGCATCTCTTGTCTTGCCTTCCTTGAGGGACTTGTGCTAGGAACTCTAGGGGGCCTTACAGAAGGATTTCAGGGATCAAATAATAGAGAGGAAACAGCAGAAGCCATATCTGCTCCTATGCTGATTAACAAGAATAATCCTTTTTCTCTCCCTGCATGACTTGCTGCAAGCTCTCTGGCTCCAGCATTGTGCAGCAAGTGAAGACTCACTAAAACTTTGTGCTGCAGTGGGTGTATTGGAATGGACAGGGGGGTTTTGACTAAATTTAACTAAAGGTAGCCATAACCATGTACTGCAGCCTAGGACCCAGAAGCACTGTAAATAAACTTTCATCATGCACCAGCTGGATGAAGCAATCCTTAACCTCCTTAATCACCTACGCTATCACAGTTTTTCTCTGTAGCACTATCTTTAATAGAAGAGCTTTGTAGCCCTTCTAGTTACAGTTCAGTCCTCCTTAGACCTGAAGTCCAATGGCACATTTTAGTCATTTCCAAACCCCAAGAATGGTTGCTCCAGTCCATCTTGCCCAAGCTTTGCAAAGCTGAAGGGTGGCTCTGTGGAACAGTGCCTGACCTTGTCACTGTACACACCCTCCTGCAGGATGGCACGCAATGCCAACGAAAGCACAGCAGATGGGGACGATGAGAACTTCATTTTCAGCTGGAAAATGTTCACCAGCTGGGACTACCTCATTGGCAACCCAGAGACAGCGGACAACAAGTTTGCATCCATCACCACCAGCTTCAAGGTAAACCTAACTGTCCTCTGCCTGGTCCCGAAGACTCCCCCAGCACCTACCAATGGCAGAGATTCAAGGGGAAATATGGATACCTACTCAGCATCCCACCATATGAACAGGGTGTGGTGCTGATCCATGGCAGCTCCAGCTTCTGTGACCTGCTTCCCCTAATACCCTTTTTTCAGCTTTTAAAAGAATTTGAATTAATTTAGAGTGCAGTTCCCCTGGGATGTGTCAGACTCTTTGCTCTTTGATCCCTTTCAGTTGAACCAGGATGCCTCTATGAAGCTTAGTTTGAATTTAACCAAAACTACCAAGTTGGATATAGCCAGAATAGCATAAGTTTGCATTTCATAGGGTGAAAAACCTTGTGATCTTGTCTTGTGCTTGGTGCTGCAAGATATCCATTCAAAGTTATTGAACACCCCTGGTTTTTTTTTCAGGAGTCTATAGTAGATGAGCAAGAAAGCAACAAAGATGAGAATATCCACCTGAGGAGGTTCCTGCGGGTTCTGGCCAATGTCCTCATCATATGCTGCTTGTGTGGGAGTGGCTACCTCATTTATTTTGTGGTGAAACGCTCCCAGACATTTTCCAAAATGCAAAATGTTGGGTGGTATGAAAGAAATGAGGTAAGAAAACTTTGCTTCCAGGTTTCTGCTGGGATAATTTGCTTTGGACATCAGCAAATTAATTGCCACAGGATGAGGACAGCATCCAAGGCAGGGGGATTCCCTACCAGGGCCCAAGAGTCCCCTTCAGTACCTTTGCACTTGTTGTAGCTGTAATGCACATTGATCTCACTGGAAGTTCCTAGGGAAAATTAACAACTCCTGCAGAGAGGGGAAAATACTCTTATAATAAATCACTAGAAAAGTCAATGGCTTTTCAGCACTTTCAACACAAATCACCATCTTAAAAATCAAATTGCATAATAACACTTACAAACTCTGTTGTACCAGAAAGCTCTCTGGGTGTTAGAAATGTCCATAATCAGACATAACTATGAAATCAAACCTTTGTCATCCACCTTAAATAATGGAAATAAAATTTAGAACTCACAAAAACATTTCAATAGTCAAAGTTTTCCTGTGTCTGATTTTGGAATGAGAAGTTCAAAGCTTTAAGGTCTTCACACACAGCAAAAAATATTTCAACCTATAGAAAGGTTTCATTTCAATGTCTACTACATTATGTATTTGTATATCAAAGCCAAATTAAATTCAAAGCCATGCATTTTCAAAATTAATTCAGAAAATTTTAGAAAAACAGCACTTGCCTACAAAATGCTTTATCACTTATAGATTTTTTCCAAAGGAAAAAAATCTCATTATAAAAAAAGTTTAATGTCTGACCCTTTCCTGGTGATAATGTGAGATCTGAATAAATATTCTGCTGGGTACTGTTACTTCTCCTGGAAAAAAAAGTGCAAAGAGGAGTCAGAGACTGCCTGCACCTGTACAGACACAGGCTACAGGCCTGTAGGGCTATAAAAAATTTTAAAGCCTGTAAGTCATGCCTGAGCTAACCTTGACTGGCTTGACCATGGTACAACTTAGTATCTGGCATGATAAAGAAGAACAAAGATACCACTTGGGACATATTTTCTTCAACTGCAAAACTGAGATCTTGATGTGCTTCCATTCAAGTCTGTAAATGCCTCCTGCAAAAGCAAAGGTGCTGAATGTGGAAAATAAACATTAGCATTTACTAATTATCTTTATGCACACAAGCCAAGTCTTGCGCTTCCTCTGAAACTAAAATAAGAACCTTGGAGCTGATGCAAGCAATACTGCAAGGTACTTGAGGAACCTAAATATTCATGAGTCTGGACTGACAGGGAGCAAATTCTTTGGTGCTCATCCCTTTGAGATAAGAGCAAAAGTGCTCCTGAAAGAGCAAATCGTGCAACCCAGCCCAGAAGTCTGACACTGTGCTGCCTGCACACTAAGCAAAGCCAAAAGCTGAGTTGGCTTTGACTCCTTCCCCTTTATAAATCCTTCAGAAATATCCAACCACTTGCTGGCAGCTCCTGCTCTGCTCAAAGTAAGATAGTCACTGTTGTTACTACTAGCAGTTATCTCCTTTCCCTCATGTGTCAGGTTGAAATTGTGATGTCCTTGCTGGGCATGTTTTGCCCTCCGCTGTTTGAAACCATCGCTGCCCTAGAGAACTACCATCCCCGCATTGGGCTGAAATGGCAGCTGGGGCGGATCTTTGCGCTCTTCCTGGGAAACCTCTACACCTTTCTGCTGGCCTTGATGGATGACGTCAATGAAAAAGTAAGAGCTGAGACAAAAAGCCACGGTCAGATAGCACTTCCCAGAGTTGAGGGTGAACACAGCCTGTCCCCACAGCCAGCAAGGGACAACCACCCCCTTTGCAGCAGGTGCTTGCTCTGCTCCCAATCCTCTTGAGCAGTGCCCCAGGGAGGCTCACCAAGCAGAGCCTCTGGCTTCTCTTTACAGCCCTGTGAAGAGCATAGTTATTGTCTTCCTATAATCACAGCATGTTAGGGTAATTCTATTTTTTTCTCCATCTGACACAGTTTGCAATTTCTATTACTGCAGACCCTGAGGATAGTTTATAATCCTCTTCCCCTGCCTCCCCTCTTTAACATTATCCTGGTAGCGTGTTGTGGGCAGATAACTGTAGGAAAGGATAAATGTCTAACTTATCCACAGAAAAAATTACTCTGTTTTAAACAGAGAAGAATTAGAGGAATTGAGGGAGTTTGCTGTGCCCTGAAAAAATATGAAGGAGGAGGACTGGGTGAAGGCTACATCTGCATACAGGAGTCTTGAAGGAGGTCTGACTCCTCCTCCCATGTACGGGGAGCACACTGCTTGTTCCCCAAACTCTCAGGGAGCCTTGACCTGCTCTCAGCTGCTGCTCGCCTGCTCCTCGCAAAAGAGGAATTTCTTTGCTATTGCCAGCACTGTAATTCCATTGTGAACAGATGCTTATACAAGGGGTGGTAACTGGTAAGGAGGAGGGAGGAACTCAATGCGCCTTGGATTTCTTCACACACCTCCATGCTTTCTATTTTCTGATGATTTTGTCTGGGGGGGCGGGTGGTCCTCTTCATTGCAGCTGGCGGAGGAGGATGTGGTAAAAAACATCACACACTGGACGCTGCTTGGTCACCACAACTCGTCTGCAGGGAATGACAGTACTGTCACCCCACCTCCCCTTGACCCTGCAGACGTGCCCAGGGGACCCTGCTGGGAGACAACTGTTGGCATCGTAAGAAATTCATTATGTAGCAAGTCTGTGTGTTGGTTTGGGATGGTCCATTTTTATTTTTCTCATTGATGTCTTTAACATTTCCAGGCTTGAAGTTTTCCTCACAAGCAGCAGCTCTTTCCCCCACCCTCATACAGCACCACCAAGGCAGTACAAATCCTTGGTCATGGTTCTCAAGCCGTGGTGGTGAAATCCTCAGCTGGAAGCAACCAGGGCATGCACAGCTCTGAGGCACTGGCTGTGAAGAGCACAAAAGGCCAGGCAGTCTGCAGCCATGCCTGCACCATGTTCATGTTCAGACCATGACTGTGCCTTTGAAGCAAACCTCTCTTCTCCATTTATCATTGCACTTGTTCCAGAGAGGCTTTGGTGCAGGCGTAAAACCTAACCGTAAAACCTAACCAGAGGATATGCCTTGAGGGAACTCCTGATGGCCCAATCCATAATGCAGCATGAGGCCATGGGACAAAAGCAGAATTAGGCAAAAATAAGCTCCTTGAAAGGCAGATAGGGTGGCCCACACATCCTCAGAGTTTCACCACACAAATTCACCCTTCAACATTTACCTTGCACCAAGAAGATCTGCATCCAGACTACGCACAACTTAAAAAGTAAAAGCAGTTGTTCACTGGCTGAAAGAGAGTTAGGGCTTTCCAAACTACAAGGCTATGCATTCCTGTGCCCACTCAAGGTATCTTCAAAAGCCAAGTGGTTCTCAGTCATGTAGGAAAAGACCATTTACTGTCACCCCTCAGAAGGAACTGATCCTTGGTGCAGCTGAGCTGTCATTCAGCAGATCTTTTTTTTCCCCTCTCATACTCTAAAAACCTTTCTTGTAAGTGTCTTTCCTTTTGAATCCTTGGGCCACCAGTTTTTTTCCACCCTATGAGTCTTCCTTCTGCCTGCAATTTTATCTTCCTTGTATTGCACATCTCCCTTCTCTACACTTATACACAGCTCTTGTTTACAACTGAACAATTTTCTTAGGAGTCTACATAAAAGTTACAGAGCTGAGCCATACCAGAGCTACACACAATCAGAACAACTGAGGACATATGTAAACTTTACACCAGCACACTGCAGCATTAGCATTCTGCTCCCATTTTCTGTTCTACCACAGCATGCAGTGCAGTCAATAATGCCAGCAGCAGGTCTGACAGCTATCACAGAGCTCATAGGTGCCACGCACAGAGGTAAAGCTTAGGCACTACACAGTGTTTGAAAACAGGCAGGGAGTTTGCTCATTACATGCTTTTCTGAAGCTTACTGTTATATAAAGACAAGTGGCTTAATAGAAAATACAATCCTGAATGCACTATGGAAATTATAATAGTTAAGTGGGGTTTTTTCCTTCCTTTTAATTGCAGGAGTTTGTGAGGCTCACTGTGTCTGATATCCTGGTGACCTTCATAACCATTTTGGTGGGAGATTTCATCCGAGCTTGCTTTGTCAGATTTGTGAATTACTGTTGGTGCTGGGACCTAGAGGCTGGATTTGTAAGTATCTCACACCTGAGTCAGTATCTTATAGCCCAGAAGATAAAAGTAATTTAGGACCATTTGGTCAAACATTACAAATTAATTTGTTTTGAATACTTCCAGTGGCTGTCTGGTCTTGCTTGATAATAGGTATCCATAGTCTGTGCATCACTTTTCTAGGTCAATCAGCTCCATCCCAGTAAGAACTTTATAAAAATGTAGTTCTCCTCCCCATCTCGGAACTTTAAAACATGAAGCTGACTTAAAAAAGAAATAATCTGGCATTCATTCAGTTTCTATAACCCCAAAAGCTTGGGCCCTTCTATATCCCTTTTCAAAGCCCCAGACCTTCCTGTTCATTGCCCACCCTGCAGGCAGGAACCTGCTTTTCTCACAGCAGTGCTTCTGATTGCTCCTGGAACCTGGTGTTCCTTCTGCTGCAGTGAAACAAGGAGCATTTCCTTCCCCTCTCCTGTGTGTGTAACACACAACAGCACTGGACTCCTAGATATTCATAAAGGCTGCATTACCAAAGCAGTCAGTGCTGGAACTGCACAAAACACAAAATAAAATAATGGAGGGATGGATGGAAGTCCATTGATTCACGTGAGAGGAGACAAAACCAGATGGATTTAGATGGAGATGAAAATACCTTGCAAGATTACGAGCACATCAGTACACCCACTCCCTAGCTGCCATATTAGGAGGGCTCCCAGGAATGGTTTGGGGAAGAGCAAAAAGGAGGGCTTTGGTCAAGGAAGAGCAGGCAGGGCACAGCAGACATTTTTCTGCTTGTGGAGCTTTTTGTGTTTCTTGAGGGAGGCAGAGGACATTTCCCAGGGTGGCCTAGGGAGGCCCTCACCACAGCCAAGCAGCGTGAAATTACTTCCATTGCTTGTGCAAAGATGGTTTGCTGACAGCCATCTAACCCAACCTAGCCAGGGACACCAGCACAATTTAATAGGTTTTTCTAATGCAGATAATGAATAAGCTTCTTGTTTAACCCAGCTTTCTCACATAGGAATACTCAAGGCAGAGGACAGCAAACACTGAAACCTATCTTTATTTTCATTAGAAAAAGAAAACAATATTAACCTCTAGCTAAAGATTTAAAGTATAAATGGGCCAGAATCAAAAGAACAAACAAAACTGTTTATACCCATCCTTTCCCAAGGCTGTGAGCAGTCAGCTAAGTAAGACTCTGACCAGGCTCCCCCTGAGTTTTCATCATAAAGCACATATGTCTTAAACTTCAATTTTATGAATTGCTGACAGTATTAAGTAAATGCAAACGGCATAAAAAACAGATATACCACATAAGATATTCCAAAAATATAAAAGCATCACTTACCCTTTCTTAGAATTCTGTTTTCTGCATTGCAGCTAAAAAAACCCTAGTTTTTTTTCAAGAAAACATAGCATGAAAATCTTCACACAAAGTTTCATCTGCCAAAAATTACCTTAGTTTTGTGCACATAAAAGTAGATATATAGAATCAATAGCTTCATCATAGGCAAATCTAACAAAATAATAATTTAGAAATCAACAAATACTGCCAGTAGATCAGATCAGTCTGTTCTGGACCTGCCACCATTAGCACCCACATCAGATAGCTAAAATACTGCTTTATATGGAGCAACGTATCAGCTAGCACAGAGTAAAATGTCACCTAATACCCTTCAGATCATATATTCCCTCATATTTCTCTCTCTTTTCCCTGTGTTTCTGTTCTTCAGCAGCTTGGACCCAGGACACAGATATAATCCAGCATAGCATTTACCTTCCAGCTCATAATTTCACTGCTTCAAGATTCAATATTTTACCAGGGTGGAACTGTAAGTCCATAGCCAGGCACCAGCTGGAGTTTAAATGCAGTCCCGTACCATGCTCACAGCTGGTGTCATGTTAGCAGGGAGAGACAAACACAGAGCAGCTCTGAGCACCTCCATATATCTTTCCAGTTTTCAGGAAGCCAAGAGAGAAGCAGCAGCCCACAGTGCAGTAGTTCCACTTCTGCTTTCTCCACACTGCTGCTGGTCATTCAAGCAGTGTGCATGCATCAGGAGCCCTCCCAGGAATCCCTGCTTGCCAGCCTTAAATAAGCATCATGCACCCAGGACAAAACAATAGCAGGTCCCTCTAGCAACAACACACTTTTCTTTCTTTCCTCCTACAGCCATCCTATGCAGAGTTTGACATTAGCGGCAACGTTTTGGGTTTGGTTTTCAACCAGGGAATGATTTGGTAAGATATTTCTTTTTTTAAAAGATTTTTTCATGTTATCCAGAAAACCTGTTAGTGGAGTTAGCTTCCAAGCCAACTAGATAAAGCTTTGGGTTCTGTTTTTTCTGAGTGATTGGCTTTCTGTGGTTAACTATAAAAAGTGGGTCCCTTTCTCTGCTGGTTATATTCACCTGACATTTTCCAAGCCATCTCCAAGAAATTTTTGTTACAAACTGAAAAACTTTCTTTGCAACCCCTGAGAAGTCTGAGGCCTTGCTGGTCCTCAGTGAGGGGGACCATACCATAACCTATGGGTGCAGGTGGCTTCCACTGTGGCAGCAGAGGGGTATGGCCTCTGACCAGCCCACTCAGACTCCACTTGTGAACAAACTTGTCACCACATGAACATCTCCTTTTTTGTTCTCAAAAAGAGGAAAACTTCCAGTCTGTCAAAAAACAGTGCCTGTCCTTCTCTTTTCCTTTTCAGGATGGGATCCTTTTATGCACCAGGGCTCGTGGGTATAAACGTGCTGCGCTTATTAACCTCCATGTATTTTCAGTGCTGGGCTGTTATGAGTAGCAATGTCCCTCATGAAAGAGTCTTCAAAGCATCCAAGTCTAACAATTTTTACATGGGATTGCTGCTGCTGATCCTCTTCCTCAGCCTCCTGCCTGTGGCTTACACCATCATGTCCCTGCCTCCCTCCTTTGACTGTGGACCTTTCAGGTACTGCCAAAACACCAAAAAGGGTATTTTTGTTCCCTGGTACACTAGAAAAAAAAATTCATTTTATTTTGAGAACAAAATTTTCATATTTTCATGAAGTTAGAAGGAATGGACTCCAGCAGAGATGGTGAAGCGTTGAAGTGCTTAGCAGTGTGAAGCAAAGGGTCATGCCCAGCTATGGGGTAAAAACAGTCAGCTGGGAGCACTAAACCTGCTCCTGTCTGCTGCTCTCCTCTGCTACATGATTCCCAGTGGTTTTCCAACAAACACTGATGAAAGCACCAGAGAACAGTAGGGGTGGGACAGCAGGGCTGGGGAAAAAAAAAAAAAAAAAAAGCCAACAAAAAACAACCAAACAAAAAAACCCCACCCAGCCAGAGGATTCTAAAGGCTCTTTGGAACATTGAGGAAACAAAATGAGTCAAAAGGATGTATTTTATATGTTGACTTTAGTAGGCAAATAGCAGAAAATGGATAGGGGTGAGCAGTAAAATTGCTGCTTTTTTGCACCTTTTTTTCTTTTTTCTTTTTTTCTTTTGTGTGTGTGTGTGTGTGTGTATGTTTGGGTTCTCTTTAAATATTGTGGGGCTTATTTTGCTTTTAATTAGGACAGAATCAGCACTGCACAAAGCATTCAGCGGACTGGATTAACATGCCAATAAGGTCTAATTTGCTTGAATAACGCCGTTTCCTGGGCCTGCTGAATCTGACTCAGCAAGGAGCCAGCTTGGAACAAATTGTTCTTGTAGATGCACTGTTTTAGGTTATCTGCTTGCTGACGGAGAATGACATCAGAAAGCTAAAAGACTCGGGGGAAAGGCAACAGACCAAAATACCCTCAGTTCTATAACAAGGACAGGTGTCAACGAGTAATGTCAGATGATCTGACAAGGAACTTGTTGCACACACACTATCATTTGGAGATGACTAATCTGCAATGTGAAAGAGCTATTTCAATTCCCAATCAACCCTTCAAAAGCCACTCAGCCTGATTCAGACCCTTGGCAGCTCGACTGAAAGCTCAGCTCTCCTGAGCTCCTGGCAGTTGTTGAGGTTGGGATACTGTTTATCCAAGTTTTCTTTATTGACTCTCATCATCAAGACAGAGTCCAATACCCTCCTGACAGGAATCCTGCAAGCTCCCAGGAGGTACCAAGCCTAAATGGGAGGAATAGCACTGATAGGGTTGAATTCCCAGACCCAGAGATGCTGGGGAGAGTAGAAGGTCAGTTACATAATCCAGCTCTTTACAGATTTGTTCTTCTTTCATACAGAATACTCTCATCTGCTTTATCAATCCTGTTTGAAATTACTCTTTCGCTGAGTCTCCTATTAAGCAATAATCACAGCTTGCTATTTTTGTCATTACTTAGCAGCAATTCAAGTTGGCTCATTATTTCAGAAAGCTGGAATTTGCATATGGAAAGTCATCTCTACCATGAAAAGGCCATACTTAACAAGATATTCATCAGAAATATGTGGTTACTGCAGTCTGTAGGGTTTTATCTATTTCAGAGGGGTAAATAGTCAGGACTCATAAAGGAGTCAAGCGTGGAAAAAAAACATACTGACTCCAGGAGCAAGTTGGCCTAGCAAAGATTATTTGTATAATCAGTGAGGGGAGAGAGGGAAGGAATGAATGAACCAATAGATAATTTAAAATAAAGGCATTTTAAACTCCTTGGTGGCCAACAGCAAGCTGATGGTCATTGAAAGAGAGCTGAAACGTGCTACTTAGCACCATGAGACTATGAGGCATTTTCTGCCTCCAGAAGATATCTACACTCCTTAAGTGGCTGTTTGTCTTTCCAGTGGAAAGAAAAGAATGTATGATGTCATTCAAGAGACGATCGAGCTCGATTTCCCACTTTTTGTTGCCAAGATCTTCAGCTATGTGGCAAATCCAGGACTGATCATACCTGCAATTCTGCTCATGGTGTAAGTTTTTCTTGCAATGTTACATGCCTGGCTTGGGGAAGAAGGTTGGGAAAAAAAAATTCTGGGACATTAGTCAGGTCTAAATACAGCTTCTGCTGAGATAACAGCATGGATTAGAGCAGACACATGCTCCCTACCCCCCTTACCTTTGCATAACCCAATTTCCCAAAATTTAATTACCTGACCCAATTAAACATGACTTTGTGGATGAAATACATTGCTGACAGAGGGCTTGTAGGTATCAAAGCTGTCACAGCTTCCATATGAAAATTTTTTTGTAGCCAGCAGGAAATAAATGGGCAGTCTCAGCCTGGTGCCTTTCAGAGAAGCAATTTCTGTCACAGCTGGTGGTATTTAGAGCACAGCCAAGACAGGGCATTCAAAAATTACATGTTCCAAAAATATGAAGAGTTGTGAGCTTTGTTTGGGTTTGGGGGGGTTTTACTTTTTCATTTTCCAAATAATACATCTGGTATTTGTTTTAGTGCCATTTGATCATTTCAGCTTTGAAATCAGACTTAAATCCCCAGCACCTTCAGCGGTACTAGGATTAGTTCTCCTGGATTTTTTAAAAGATATTTTTGGCACTGTTCTTGAGGTTTTCCAAAGCTATCAAAATTAGTAGGAGGGCTATGGTCAAATTCTGTAGGCAGTCCTTAGCACATCAGACTAATCAATGGGAGACAGGGAGAGAACTGGGGAGCCTGTGACATACAGAGCTTCCTGTTCTGACTCTTCTGGGGTATCCACACACTGGAGATGATCCAGTACACCTGCCCTTGGGCACTGTGATGCTTCATCATGCATAGAACAACTGAAGGTGATGCCATTAAATTATATCAAATACAAGTTCCATACAAAGTTTCTGTAGAAACAATCTGAGAAAAATCCCAATTAAACTGAAAATTACATGTTACCCGTCTACCTGCCTCAAACTACTTGCTCATTTTAACCTAAAAAGAATGATCAGGTACTGTAGCTTGAGCAGGCAGATCCTACACCTGTATTAATCAGATCAGGTCTGTGCAGGAGACAAGAAGTCCCACACCACACCCCTAGAATGGGCAAGCATATTACAGAATTATAAACTCCATTCCTGTGGGCTTCACAGCAGCACTGGCAGATGCCATTGCAAACACAAAATGAAGACTACTGAACACCCCAGGTGGGCCAACTTTACAAAAGGGCTGCAGGCCAGGTTTCTGAGACTTTGATGCAATCCTCAAAAAAGCTGATGGGAGAGAGTAACACCTTTGAAAGCAATGGGGTTTTTTCCAGTGACAATCTCCTGCCTTTTCCTCCACTGACAGCTTGAAAAAGTAACACTGCAAATTCAGTTTATTTGTTGAAGAGACACCTCTTATCACACATTTCCAGTGTTGGTGATTCCCATGCCACAGACTTACCATCAGTCCATCTCTCCTTGAGACACGGTTTTGTCTCTGTCCCGATTGCCCTCTGAGAACTGAGATACCTTATGTCCATGTAACCTAAAACATCCTCACTTTCCACCCAGATACACTGCCTGTATGGCCTGTATGTATTACATACTTGTGATTTCCAGCTGTACAGCCCCCAAGAGAGTCACAGCCCTAAAGAAGTGGCTTCCCCCATGGTGCCTGGACCAGCCAGACCTACGGCTCCTTGGCAGTAGCTCCAACATGCCCTGAGAGCATTGGGTGTCTTGCAGAGGCACTGTTTGTTATCTACATACTCACCTCGCCTGTGATAACCCCAGACAAAATCACAGTGACCAAACAAGGTTATTTCGTAGGGCTTTGGCCCTTTTCTCTTCTCCTTTTCAGTCAAGTTCCCAGTTTCCTGCCTTGTCTCTGAAAATCTTCAACCTCTGCTGTGGTGCTGACAGGCAGACAGGGTTTAAACTAGAGCTAATCCTTATGATGAACCCCATCCAGTTTTCCAAGAGACTGAAACCGGGGAAATGCAAAAACTTCATTTAGACCCGATGAGCAGAGAGCCAGAATCTCTCAAAGCAGCAGGCAAGGCAACCTACAATCCAGCCTAACTAAAAATAGCTTCTACAAAGAGCAACAGGTGGATCATAAACGGACAGTCTGTTGATTTTGATTGCAGCCTCTTAACAAAGGTGTTTTCCACTTCTATGGACTGAATTAAATAATTTTCTCTAGCCATGACAACCCCTTCTCTTTTATCCAGGTGCAATCCAAAATGCATTTTCTATTTATTCTAGTTCTTAGCTCCTGGTTCCAAACAATGATGGGGTCCAGTGAGTGACACGGGTGTCAAGCTCACTGTCCTGCTTTTAACTGCCCAAGAACAAGGGAAATAGGAAATACAGAGAAAGAATAATGGAAGTTACAGTGCCCACAAGCACATAACCACTGAGGTTGAGATTTCAAACTGTGGCCAGCAGAGTTTCCTGGCAGAAGATAGAAGCATTTTGCTGTATCAAGAAGGGGGAAAAATTGAAATTCCTATGCAGGCTAGAAAAGGACAGTGACCCACACCGTCCCCAGAACTGAGGAAGCAATACATCAGAGAAGAGGGGTGTCATGGTATCATGGTTTAAACTCACATGGAAATTAGGCACTACCCAGATACCTGATCAATCTCTTCCCTCTCCCCAGTCTTGGTGGAATGAGGAGGAGAATCAAAGAAAAACTTGTAGATTGAGATAAGAACAGTTTAATAATAAAAAATATTATATATTATACAATATATAAAATACAATAATAATGGTAAATAATAGCAATAATAATAATAAAAAGGGAAAAACAAGTGACACACAATACAGTTGCTCACCACACCACTGACCGATGCCAGACCCCACTTCCCAAATCCAGATTGGCCCCTGTTAAATGTAACTCCCCTGTTAATACACCAAGCATTATGTTCTATGGTGTGGAATATCCCTTTGGTCAGTTCAGGTCACCTGTCCCACTTATGCCGCCTCCCAGTTTCTTTTGTGTACCTCCTCACTGGCAGAGCTTGAGACAAAAACAAAGGTCAACTTAGGATAAACAGGAATTAGCGAAACCAAAACATCACTGTGTTATCAACACCGTTCTTATTCACAGCCCTGATTACAAAGTAGTATTGTCTAGACAGTGAGCTTGATAACATTGAAGAAATAAAACTATCACACCTTTAAAAAAAGGAACAAAAAGAAAAACAATTTCCAAGAGTATTTGCAGGACAGAGAACCCAGATCACCAAGACTGTGTTTTGGGTTAATGTTAGGCAAAAGGAAGCAAATGTGTTTCCTCTAGACAGACCCCTGTAAAAAGCCTCAAGAAAGGCAATCCTAAGCAATGCTTCCTGATATTCTGCCTGGATACCCACATGCCAGTACATGGTGCCTTGCTGGGCTTAGGGTCAGGCACCCAGTTGATAAAATCCTTGAGTCTGGTTTGAGGTTGTTGAACACACACAGGTTATGAACTGACAGGAAACCATTTTTCTTTTCCTACCCTTTTTTTCCTTTTACAAGAGAATTTTCTACTTTATTTAAAAAAAAACACAAACAACTATAGCAGTGAACTGAACGGCTGGTACTTTTCCTGGGAATGGCTTGGAGTCAGTGAGCAGATGATGGCTATAATTTAGAAAAAGCAAGGCACTCCAAAAAACAGGAGGACACACTTTTTTACTACCAAAATATTACTGCCTGGTGCATGTCAGAGGTGGCAAGACAGACCCAGATGCTGGGGCATGTTTTAAAGCACAGCCTCCCTGCATGCCAGAGGCTGACAGCCAGCATGCCCTTTCCCATCCCCTCCTGCCTTTCAGTTCCCTCCAGCTTGGCTCAGTGTTCCCCTGGCTTTGGGATGCCCTTTTTGGAGAAGACAGGATTGAAACAAAAACCTGTGGCTCTGCTCCAGCCTGGCTTCTGCTTGCCCTCAGTTCCTGTCTGTTTGCTCAGGCCCTGTCCAGGGATACAGGATACAGCTGGTCCTGGAAAAAGGGGAAGGAGGATTGCTCCTTGGGCACTGCTTTTCAGGAGAGGTGTCAAGGCCCTATTCTACCACTCTTTCTCTGGTTTCCCAGTTTTTCCTAAGGTCCCTGTGTTACCTGGGCAGTTCCAGCTCAAGTCTGGTGCCTGGTTCCCCCAAGGTTGGTGCAAAGGAAGCAGAGAGAACCCAAGGCCAGCCAAGGTGGAGGCATGAGGACAGGCTGGTCATTTTTCTTCTGTTGGAGCAGAACTGAGCTTCAGATGGGCTCAGCCTGTCTCAGCTAACCATGCCACAGGCAGCCCACATTTTTCCTAAACCTTGAGCTTCTAAAAGAAGTTTGGAGACAGCTGATGGGAAAATTAGGTATTAGAAGGTAGGCAAAAAATATGTGTTCCCTCCTTGTGAAATGTTCTTTTTTCCCTGACCCCATCACTACAGCAACATGTTTTCTTTTCTAGACTCACCATCTATTACCTGAATGCTGTGTCTAAAGCATATCAGCGTGCCAATGCAGAGCTGAAGAAGAAAATGCAAATGGTAGGTACTGATCTGGCAAAACCACCTTTGAACTACCACACACTTCAATTTTGATGCATAGCATGTGCTTTTAAATCACTCTTCTCTTTGGTGACACAAGAAGATGACATATTTTATGCTTGTTCAGCCACCTCTGATGGCATTTAATGTCTATCTGTACGGAGTGGCCACATCCCATAATAGCCTGCTATTCCATACATCACAACCACAGTTGGCTTTCCCATAAACTGTGCTTTTCATCTATAAAAGTAAGTTACCTCAAAATTCAGACAATGTTTGGTGTCTGAGATTTCCCAGGAGCAATTATAAGCCCGTGAAAGCCACAGCCATTTTGCTGGCACAGGACAGGGTCCAAGTCAAGGAAGCAGTGCCACATCAAGCAAAACATCACATAAAGCAGAGATTGGTGGAACATTAAAAGTGAGGATGTGAGCACTGAGAAATGGGACTCCATAAATTACATTCAAATGCTCAAATTCAGAATTAATCACTCAGCTTAAAGGAAGTGTCTTGGTGCAAAGGGCATCCTGGAGTACTACAGGAGTTGTATGCAGGATGTGCTACAACACACTCTGATTTTGGGGCACTCTATGTCATGCTGCACAACCTGACTGGGTTCAGGGCTAAAGGGATCACAAAGCAGGACTCAGCACTATCCAAAAGTACAGATTCCCTCTACCATCCAGAAGAAAATCATTCACAGCCCTAAATGCATGCAAGTAAAGCCAAAGACAGCTCTATATCCATGTGCTGCCTTATCCTCTTCCTCTGGCATTTATCCCTGACACCCTCTCTCACAAGAAGCTCACATTTAAAACTAACCAATACACGAGAGAGGGCAAATTGGTAGCTGCAGCAACACAGAGACAGCCTGATAGACCTAAATCATGTTACCAGCATATGCTTTTCCCTAAGAGGAGGAGAGACACTGTTTTCCAGTCCTGCCTGGGATGTGCTTTCTTTCCTGGAAATACTTGATCACTGGACCAGGATTCAGCACCTTGAACTTGGCAGAGATTCATTCATACCAACAAACACTTAGCCAGGCAAACACAACACCAGGCCACCATTTCCCAGATTACATCTGCAGTTTTTAACCAAACCCAATGGTTTTTATTGATGCAGCAACGTGAAGAGGAGAAAAACAAGAGAAACAACAAAGCCGGTACCAACCCAATGCTGCAAGATCTGGAGGATTTACTTACACCAAGTACGAAGACTGAAAGTCCCCCCAAAGAAGCAGAAGGTAAAAAGTACACAATCTCACCACAATACTTCTGGAAAGGCTCATTTAGCTACCAAAGTGACTGGTAGGATTGAGAAACTGGAGGAATATACCTTAGCAAGGGACTGGATGAGTGTCATTAGCAGAGATTCTTGTCCTGTCGCAGAAGTCCACCAATGGACATCCAGGAAGGGCACATATTTAGACTGGATTATATCTCACAGAGATATAAACTTTGACAGACTTGTCACAGTGGGAATTGTAGTCCAAAATTATGATTCACTTCCCAACTATTAACCATGCTGGTCATGAAACCAGCAATTTATTCATGGAACTATGTTTAAGCTCAGTGTTGTTTCAGGGCTGATGAGTTGAGTCAGACTTTTTCTTCCTGAGTTGAGCTTTTCATTGGAAAATTCATCATCAATAAGGCAGAAACTTTTCACAGCATTGGGTTAAGTCTTAGAGCAAATAAATGCATGCTCTAAGCTCTGCTGTGGGGGTCCATGGCTGGGCAGAAAGAACAAGAAGAAGGCATTAGCACCAGGATCAGGTTATTTTCAAAGAAAAATGGATTCTCCAGGCTCGATCTCAACCAGCCACTTCCTGACTGCCAGAGCCTCAGGCTCTTATTTGCGAAAATCACTTGAAAGATTTTGATCTTATCCTGGTACAGGTGAGAAAAGCAGACTAGTGCCACCATAACCCCCCTGAATTCGATGGCCTGAGACAAACTGGAAGGTTCAGAGCAACTCAATACAGATCCCCTCCAAAGCAGACTCAAGGCATTCATTTAAATGGAAATAGTACTGGCAGTGTTTTGAGTGCACTGAAAATAAAAACTAAAATCAGGAATTACCCACAACCACCCCATGCCCAGAAGTGTGCCAGCATGGCTGGTAGGATTATCGTGTCTTATAAATGCATCAGTAAGAATACGAAAAGAGGGCTTGGGCAGCAGAGACAGGTACTGGCTGTTGAGTGGAGTGGGGACATTCTTATTGCTGGTTTCTTCACTCAGATGTTCAAACACAAATCCCCAGACACTCTGGTAATTGAACAGAGAAGAAACAGCAGCCACTGTGAAAGGACAAAAGGCAATGTTTTCTCCCAAGAAAATAACATTCATAATCTTTGCTCTAGACAAGAAAAGAGAGTCTCTGAATGGAACCAGCCCTGTCAGGAAACCAGGCAGAGGAGAAGTCCTGGCTGGCAGCCCCATGGCCAGCGGGAGAGGAGCAGCATTCATCCCACCATCACAAGTGTTTGTGACACAGCCACGGACACTGGGTGTTCGAGCACCTTACCCTGGCCAGCCCAGGCCATGGGGGCACCCCCTGGGACCACTCCCTGGAAGAGGGAGAGGGCAGCCATGCTACCCGCGGGCTGCTCGATAACCTCAGTGAAGTCTCTCCTGTCTGACATTAAAATAGAGGCGCTGCATGAACTGTTGTAGTTTTGGTAAGAAATGATTACTGCATGCTGGACATCCACTTGTGGTGCTCTGTATCTATCCAACATTCTCTAATACAGATTTGTTTAGACACTTAGTAGTACTTCCGAGCTGTAACCTCCCAAGGCTGCGCTGATTTTGATCCCAAGGGAAATGGAAGGCGGTTAGAACAAATATGAGCTGTGACAGTGCTGAACTGCTTCACACAGAACACAGCCCTGTGGCTGTTAACAGCAGTGAACTTTCTCTGTGGAGCAAGTGCTTGCCAGTACTTTCAAAGGCTTCTTTAATTAATAAAAGTGGTGTGACTTTACCTGACATTTAAACAGAGATTTGTTGTGTTTTTTTTTCTGTTGTTCATCTGCCTGAAGAATTTAGTATTCTTATAAAAAATTGAGTGTCCCTGCTCAGCCACAAGGCAACTGCTACTAGGAATAGAGGATTCCTACCAGAGGGGATTTTGTCAGCTGCATTTTGTCCCTTGTGATAGCTTCCCTACAGTCTAACTCCTCTAAACTTTCATCCTTTTGTTTCAATCTCATCACCACCTTCTCCAGGTTCCCACTCCACTCCTCTTTTCACAGTCTGTTGACAGCAGTTTACAACATTATTTCAATTCCTGGATATGATTCCTAGTCTAGCAACATCACCCAGCACAACTGAGAGACTAACAGTGCCTTGGCCTAGTTTCTGATTATAACCAGTTAAAAATTCCTGGTGCAATTTAAGAACAGTATCAGATCTACAGGACTTCCCAGAACTCCATGACAGATCTTCTCTGGGTTGGCCTGCTCTCTTACACCTAGAGTTTCTTCCTGGTGTTGACAAAAACCCACCCTGGCCAGCTTAGATCTGGTGTTCACTTCAGTGTTGTTCTTCATAAAAATGTCTATAAAAATAAAATTCTTCAATAAAACTAAGTCCATAACCACAGATAGTAACAGTTCTGATAAAACTGGGATATTTGGATTTTAAAAAGTCTTCACTTTGAATTTTTTTCTACTAAGTTCCACTAATCTTGTGAAATGCTATGTTCAGGACAGGAAATTCAATAACTCATTTCTCCTCTATGTCCTGACAGAGCAAAGAGCATTTGACCTTCAGTTTGGGAATGCCTACCTTTCGGGAGCTGGGAAAAGGAGTCCGGTTAGGTCAGACATGAGGCAGACTGGGAAAAGGATTCATTCTTTCAGGTCTAATGCAACAAAAAGTTTTAGACATCTGGTTTTTCACAGAAATTTTAAGCTTAAATTTTGTGCTTATTTATAGGGGGAGACCTAGCTTGTTTGTGGATACCTGTGCTTTATAACAGAGACCAGAGCCCTAGAGAAGTACTTCTAGGAGATGCAAGCAAGAGAGAAATAAAAGGAGACTGCAGAATTTCTTCAAAAATTAAATCATTGCACTTTGCCTTCAAATACAGAAAAGTCAGTGGATTGTTTCTAGACATAGCTGTTCCTGGTGCACAGCTCAAAGTCAATTTGGCTGTTCCCAGGACACTGCTGTGGTCAGGGTTGGTCATTCTCCCAGGGAGCCTCCACGTGAGAAGCTGCTCATCCGCTTTATTTCCTGGTCTTGGAAGGACATTTCTCTGATCTGGGTCCCACAGATAAGGTCTTCTCTTGCCTCTTTATCGTGAGAGTTGCTGATGCACCATGGCTGTGGTGAGCTCTCTGCAGAGACACCCATTCACTGAACTGGAGAAAAGTCAGACAAGAGAAGGCCTTTTCCAGGAGACATCCTTCCTTGGAGGTGTCCATATTGGTCAGAAAGTGCAGGGGGGAGGTGTTCCCAGCCTGCTAACACAGAAGGATGGCACAGAAACAACACAGTGCCCTGATTTCAACACAGCCTGTCTGCCCTGCAGACTCAGGTATCTTAGGGACTGTTTGTATATCAAGGAAGAGCACTCTCCTCCTTTTCACTCCTCAGCTCACACTGAAACACAGTTTGGAAAGGGGAGAACATGGCTTCAGACCTCGCTCACCTCTGCTAGCAAACAGAAAGAGGCTGGAAGTGTGTGTGTGTGTGCAGATATGTCTGCACACATATAAAGGCAACAAGAAGCATTATGAAGAAGCCATAAAGAACTCCAGACAGGCTTTGAAAACCAGAGAAGCAGAGGCAGACTTAAACCAGATGAGTAACTATTACAGGATTTGGATACTCTCTGAATCAGACTAGCAATAATATAGAGCATTCCAAAGCACTGCATCATCTCTGGAGCACACAACTGCCCATTAGCTAATTACTCTCTCAAGGCTTGTTTATCTCTGATTATAATACATTAAGGACACCCATTGATCAATGTCTTTTGCAAGCTCAGAGACTCCAGGATACCAGGGCTGATAGTATCAGCCAGACAAGTCCTGCAGACCAGTGGCCACTCTCTTCCCCAACTCCAATCCACAGTGGGGTCCTGTGTCAGAGCACAAGAGTTGTGAAAAGTATAAAAATGCAGACCTTCACTCTTCATATTGATTGAAATGATTATTTGTCTCTTGGAGTTTTGAGTCCATTTACCAGTTATTCACGTGCAGCTGAAGGTTAAACTCCACAAACTCACTGGAATATTAAGTAGTGTTTGGATTCATTCCTGTTTTTCTATTGTTAGAAAAAGCAAAAACCCCTTGTCTGAACATTGATTTCCAACCCCCTAACATTTGTTGAAAGACTGTATCCGTCTCAGTCTTCCTCCAGGGCTCAACTTCAAGGGGAAGGATTCAAAAAAAAAAAAAAAAAAAAAAANTTTAAAAAAAAAAAAAAAAAAAGAGAGAGAGAGAAACTCAGTGGTGAGTACTGGGAACCTCCTAGTAACATCCCTCACACCCTCAGCTCGCATTCATAGATGACTGGAAGAGCCCTCTGCATTGCAAATTTTTCACATCTTGTACTGCTACTAGCTCAAACGCTGCAGCCAAGAGGTTTTGGTAAAAAACCAAGGAAATATTGTGCATTAATTATTTAATTATTTAATTATTCTTCTCATCAGATGTTTGTTTTTAAACAGGCAGCTCTCATGGGCATCATTTTTTAGTTTGCATGGCCAGACAGAGCATCTGCTCAGTGTTACTAATGAACAGAAACTTTAGGAAAATAAGAAAAAATTAAGTTTTAGAATTTAAATTTTTTTTTTAATTTGCAATTTTGCAAAAAACGTGGCTAAGCATGAGCTGTGAAGGGGATAACAATGTGCACCCTTCTCTTCTAGGGTCGAAAACATAATTCAGACATTTCTATCAGTATGTGCTCAGCTGTATACAAGACAAGCTGCTTTCTGTACTCTCAATTAACAGAAAATAGTAGATACCATTTAGGAGGTTTGATCATAAACCCAGAAAAGAATGCAAAGAATACACTAATTTTGTATTCAGTGCCAAGACACCTTGGCTTCTCCAAAGCAGAAAAATCAGCTTTTTGCTGCAGAAGGACAGCAAGTTATTTTCAAAAGGGAACCTTGAAACACCTGAGCTTCAGGTAGCTTATATGAAGCTTTCCAGGGAGAGAAAGGGAAACAAGCAGTGGATGCCACCACTACAGACAGCATTCTTTTTCCTGATAACCTCACCTATTCTAAACAAGCACTCAAGATCATCTTGAGCTTTCATCCTCTTCTCCTATAGCTAACCCTGCACTATGCAAAGATATTTACCACAAATTCTGAACCTTCACAGAAATAGAATTTTCACCTTCCTCGAAAATGTGAGCTTCAGAGGTCTTGTGTGTAATCCACCTCTGTTCTTCTTTGGAATCTTTCTCTGCTCCTGGACAGGGGAGAGCATTTCCTAATACCAGCTAACAAAGCAGAGCTCTGGGGATGGATTTTTAGTTTCTTTCAGGGTGCTGAGGAAGGTTTTCAGCTGCAGGTTTTCTTCTTATCTGAGCTATAGATACCTCAAACCTACAAACAGGCTCCAAACACCACAAGAGCCATTGTAGGGACAAGGGCCACAAGCTGCACTGGGGCCAGCTTCTCAGACCTACTGTAACAAATCCAGGCAAGACAGACAACCAAAAATCACTTAACAGAGAAAACTCCTGATGATGGAGACTAGGATTTTATCTGTTTATCGTGCCCCACAAGCTTGAGGAGCCCCACAAGCTCTTGTCTGGCTGGGCAGGAGCTCTACCAGTACCAGTCTGGGAACGTCCACCTTCAAGGAACTGAGCAAAGGAGTCTGGTTAGGTCAGACATGAAGCAAATTGAAAAAGGATTCCACTTGAAAGATCTAATCCAAGAAAAACACTTAAGTATCTGTTTCCTCACAGGAATTAAGAGCTTAAATACTGTGTTGTGCTCATTTGTAGAGGCCTAGCTCTTTTCTTGATATCTTTGGCTTATAAAAGAGACCAGAACCTTAAAAAAGAACTCCCAGGAAATACAAGCAAGAGACAGATAAAAAGAGAGTTCAGAATTTCTTCAAAAATCAGGTGTTTGAGTTTTGCTTTCAAATACAGAAAAGCCAAGGGGTCATTTCTAGAAATAGCTGCACCACTCAAAGAAGGATATTCACAGACTGGCAGCGGCAGAAGCCCAGTGAGGTAGGGCCCCTGTCAGTGTCAGGAACACCAGAGCAGCTTCTATGCTGGTGAAGATGCACCCAGAATTAATGTAATGCCCTATGGGCCCTTGTCTTGACCCCAGCAGGCCATGGGTACAGCAGGTCTCCCACCTTCCTGCACTCCAGCATGTTCAGACCCCTCTCTGCACTCACACATCAGTGCTTTTGCTGGCACTGAACAGGTCAGACAGGGACCTTTGAGCCTCACCTCTCTAAATCACATCCCTTCAAAGCAGAAATGTCCTAGTAAAAAAGATGGAAAAAAATGGAGTGCTTGCCAAAAGACTTTAAATTTGTGATTCCTCACATTTTGATTCATATTGCATGCAATGTTATCAGTTCTCCTGCCGGAGAGCCATGGAGATTTTTTTTGCTCTCTGTCATGGTACTTTTGCCATTTGCCTGAGCCCTGAGGCAGCAGCTTGTCCTTTGGCAGGTGGCAGCCTGGCTTCATCTGCAGCCAAGGCTTTATCACTCCCAAATGCTCAGATTCAGTTTTTCCCTGGGGAAAAAAAGTGACTCTGAAACCCCAGGAATTCTAGGTCCTGGCCCATTTCTCACAAAATGTAGTCATCAGTGCTGAATCAGAACCCAGCCTTGTGTTTTAAATGGACTGTACCAACACAATGCTGAGCTACTGCAGGGAAGCTTGGCTTGGCTTTGCAATCACAACTCCCTGGGGTCCCCTTCCATTCAGTCATCTATAAACACCAAAACCCAGTTGTGTGCATTTTCTCTAAATTTTAAATTGGTACCACATACTGCTACTCAGAAAATGCCCACGTTCTCCGTGACCTCAGCAAACAGAGGCCACTACATTCCCACATATCAGGAGACAGTCTGTGTATGCATGTATCCACACAGGCATTGAGATTAAGATGAGTGGATTTTTAAGATGTTTCAGAACTGATATTATTTTCTCCACCACTCCTCCACGATTGACAGCAAAACTAGAAAACACTGAGGCACAGAGATTTCTCTGCAGCTGGTGCTCCAAACATGCAGGTGGAGGGAGGAGAGCTGACAGGCACCCAGGCATGGATGGATAGACAAATGCCATTTCCCAGCAGGCAAAGGCTTTATGTGCATCAGCCTCAAACCTCCATGGAAAGACTCAATGGACAAAAGTCCACTTGAAGGTGGCAGAGAAGCCAAGGGGATGAAGAGGACAACTGCTGAGAGTCTTTTCTACCTCCTGGGGACCAGACCCAGGCAGGAGAGCAACAATGGGACACAAGAATCCCCAGTGCTGATCTCAGCTGTGCTCCCTGGAGGCTCCTGCCCAAGGCAACAAGAGTGGGATTTAGCATCCTTTAACCCAGCTCAAAGAGCTGGGAAATCAGGAGGGTAAGAAATCCAAGATCCCTACACCTGCCTTGGGGCCAGCGTGGAGATATAGGGCACACTACACCCACCACTGCTACACAAGGCACTGAAAAATCTTTGCAAGGAAACAGCTGCAGGATATAAAAGCAGCAGAGCTTCTCCATTAGGAACCTAGCAATGCTTGCAGAATCTGCCAGTGTCATCCCTCTCCTAGCAATGTGGGAGGGAGAAAAAATAACTTCAGCTCCGTTGAAAATAAAATGAAAACAACCAAAGCGGCACAGCACTGTTACCTAGAGGGCTTGAGGATAGACAAACCATCACAGAGATCAAGTGCACAGATCAGATTAGTAGGAGGTAGAACATTATTTTAATGGCATTACTAACTCATTTTTTCCAGAGAAAAGCAGCTGCAGAAACATCCCAAGCAGCTGTGTCCTCCCCCTCCTCCATTCTGCCTCCCTCAAAGCAAAATTGTTTGGGGGAGCCAAGGCCTTTCCTGCAAAAGCCTGAAAATCCAAACCTTCATCTAATTAAGAAACATTTCATAGATATAGGACTTCTGGGGTTTTTTTTTGGATAGCAGCAGCAGTAAATAATTCAGCGCCTTGGCAGATATGTAGGATCCTCAAAATATGAAGGCTATTATCAGATTTATTTTAATAAGGTACCTGGAGGGCTCAAGGCCAGGAAGAGAAGAGAAAAACCCCACCATAATAAAAACCATGCCTTCTTCATCAGCCAGAGCACTTTGCTACAGCAGCTTGGACAGAGTAGCACAAACATCAACAGAGCTTCACTGCCACCACAGCAGCACCACTGCAGCTTGCAGGTCCCTCAGCTCCATCTACAGCTGCTGCAGGATGGAAACATCTCCAAGGCCAAGACTGCAGGGCTTTTGCACAGGGCCCTGGCATACTCAGCTTCTCCTCCCCAAGAAGCCCTGCAGTTTTTGGAGGAAAAGGCTGCAGAAGCATTTTGATACTGCATTTGCAAATATAACAAATGAGCCACTGGCAAGGTTTTCTTCACAAGCAGCTGCAGCTTTGCCTGTGGAAGTCTCCACAGCTTCTGCTCAAATTTCCACACCTCTGTCATCATGCCCACAAAGGATGGGGTTGTGCCACAGCAGCAGAGAGCCAGCAGTGGGGAAACATCTGCCTTAGCACTGCCCTGAATGTTGCCCCATGGAAAAAAGCAATTCCCTTGTACAGAAGAGGTGGAAATCTGTTGTAACCCATCTCCAGGGAAAGCCCAGTGTCATGCACATGCCCTTTCAGCACTTTTGCCCTCCTCAGTACCTATGCCAGTAACACGGAGGTTAAGTATCTTTTAAAGACCTTTTGCTGGCTCTGAGGAGCTGAACTAGTTCTGCTGGAACAGGACGAGTCACCACCTGGGTATGCAACACTATCATGGTGCAATGGAAGCAAAGTACTGTATTTGAACTGGTTATCCACCACACAGGCAAAACAATCACATTGTGGGGGATGAACCAGACATATATTGCTCACAGTTAAAGTCCAGGAGGAAAAATAAATCTGCATCTAAAATAAAGGGTTTCTTCTTTCCTGCCACCACCAGACCTTGAATTCAGAGGAAAGAATATAAAAGACAAGGCAGAGCCTCTGAAAGTAACATCTCTTTAAACTGTTTGTAAGACTACAGTTCCAGCTGGCCTTCCATGTGAGAAGGGAGCCTCTGGGCAGTTTTGGGGGCTCCACAACACTCAGATGCATCCTAGACAGAGTCCCTTAAATCCCATGTAACCAGGAAGATGTGCCAAGCACATGATTGCCGCAGGGGTCCCTATGGGACCAGCAACATATTGCCTGAGCAGCTACCACAACTGCTGAGCTCACCCCAGCCTAGGAGAGCAAAGAGGGAGCTGCTCTGTACCTGATGCTCACCCTGCTTTCCTCTGGCTTACACTGCCCCATGGGAGGCAGTCTTTGCTTGCCTCTGTATTTTGTGTTGCAATTATCTTAACAGCAGAAGAGCAGTGCCTACCAAATGGACACTAGAAGATCAATCCAATATTCTTGCAATGATAGATAATTTAAAATAAAGTTTAAAGAAATGCAGGAGCTTGACACTTACCTTAACAGAGCGAGCTCCATCCCTGAGAATCCAGGAGAGTATAGACAGCACAGGCCATAAAAGAATGGCTTCACAGAACACTCCAGGACCTTGCAGAGTTGATAACTTGGCATATTTGAAATCACAAGTCTCAGATTTGACATTTAAATGAAGCTCCTTGTTTTATATTCAAGGTATGGTTTGAGAAATCCCAGTTCTCATTTTGAAACAGTAACACAAACATGTAGCTTTCACAAAACAAAAATAAAATTTAAAATGAGAATGGGCAGCATAGGAGTCAAGGAAAAATCCAAGACAGGCTTAGGGAAAAGAATTATGACTTAAAATTTAATTCAGAAGTTTTCAAAGGGCTGAACCCTTGAAATCAGAAAAACTAGTTGCTAGACTTCTCAGCCCTCCTGAAAGAGCTGACGAAGAATGACTGCCTGCTTACAGCACATGGACAAAGTGGGGTTGCCTCACAAAGCCAAGAAAAAAAGCCAACAGCACAATCACTCCTACTCCACACCAGTCCTTGAGAAAATGGTAGGAGACACTTCAGCCCATGGCACCTGGGGCTCCTAAAACCTTACCCAGCTGGGAGCAGGAATTAGGCTTAAAGGAGCCTTCCAAAAAGATGTTGCAGAGAGGGAAGTGGTGGGGCCTTTTTTTTTAAATCTTTCCTCTCAAATTAGAGACTCTAACAGCAAAATAACAAGTGAGGGAAAATGGTTCACACCTGATTCCCTCTCTGCATGTGCTGCTTAATTTTTTCATATAAAAACAAACCAACAGGTGCAGTGAATTGTATACCTGGGAGCTTTGGGAGTACTAGGGACAAGACGAGCCATTCTAGAAAATGCTGGAAGCAATAAGTCAAACAGAAAAGATGAGATAGAAAGTTTCCAATGTGGAGTTTCTTCAACTAGGAGCACTCACAGCCGGCAGCATCCCCCACTTGCTCCCTTAATTATTAAAACTAAAATTAATTAAAATCAAGACCAAGGTTTGCAGCTGAGCATGGAGGCAACAAGTTTAACACTCAGATACCTATAGAAAAATAGTAGGCTTTTGGTCGTATGGAGTTTTTTTAGGTACCTTATGGTCCCGGTGAGACGGCACCACTCCGGTACAGGGAAAGCCGGGGAACAGGGGAGGGCAGCTTTGTACCTTGCCTCCCCGGGTGTCGGCTCTGTACAGCCCAGAACCGGGAACCAACCAGGAACCACAGCCCCATCTACTGGACACTGGGAAGCGATCCCCACCCTCGTACTTGGCAGCTGAGCAAGGCACCACCACCGCCCTCCCGTCACCTGCCAGGTGGGAGCGATGCTGCGGTGTTAGCCTGCTCCCGGAAAGCCATTCTGTCACCATGCCGAGGTCTGAGTGGAAAAGGCTGGTAGGGTCATCCTGACTTAGTTCAGAGCCAAAAGGCAAACGTTCAGACCATCGCTCACAGTTAGAATCTCCCCTGGTCTCCCAGGAGGTAAGCTGGCAAACACCAGCTCCTTGGGCAATGCTAACAAATTCAGCATTCCAGGTGCGAACCTGAGCTTCACAGCAGCCCTCCAGTGTGTACTACTGCACCCTGACATTCCCAGCTGCAGCACAGGAAGGCGCAGCATGTCCTGGTATGGCGAAATGGCTTTGGCACTGTCCCCCACAGCAGAGCAGTTTTGAGCTGTGCCACACCTGTCATGCTCAGCTCCCTGCTTTGCAAAACCTTAAACCTGACCCACAGTTGTACAGTCCCGTTGAGCAGCCAAAATGTTGTTTCAGTGCTTAGCATCCAGCTCTGGCCCGTTCAATAGACCCTGTTCCCCACTTCTGAGCTGCTAAAACCCAAGCCTAATAGTGGGCACAGGCACTCCCTGTGCACTGTGCTACCCCTTGTCCTTGCCCACCATCAACTGTCCAAAACGAAGAGTGAGCTGGGGACTCAACCCCAGGAACCCTTCTGCATGTGGTACAGTGGCTTTTACCACGAAGAGGAAGATTTTCTACCAAAGCAGGTTTCTCTGGCCTTCCCAGCATGGTTATCGAGCCATAATTTCAAAACATGCATCCTGCATCCCTTTAGAATTTATTTTATTCATGCTTGAACAGAACTAATAAAAGCAATCTTGTAGCCAGTGAAACAAACACTGACAGAAATATTTAGGACCTGTCACATGAGAAGACATACCAGGTAAACTCAAGTCTTTATTTACACTTTGTGAACTGAGGGTTTAAGCAGCAGCCCAGAAAAGACATGTTATTTCAGCTATGGATATCAAAAAGGTATCTTCACTATGTAGTTTTGTTCATCAGTGACAACTGAGTGTATAAATGAACAACGTATAAGTGAAAATTACATGCTTCCAAAACTGGACAGCAGAAAAATGGCAGTGAGTATTCTTAAAATCACAAATATTCAAAAACCAAGTAAAATCAGGTTCAGAAATGAGTACTCCATAAAGCATGAAACTGAAAATCAGTGTTGTGACATTGCAAGTTTGTACCCAAGGTGTTTGTCACAGTCTGCCTCTCTGCAGGGCTGATGATCAAGGACGTGCATGAAACTCAGTGCTACACACAGCTATAACACTGTTCTACCTTTACCTGTCATACAGACTCAGTGCAGATCAGGTTTTCACCAGCTCTGAGGCTTTGTGGTTTTCACAAGCTTTAGGCTACAAGAGCTGGGAGCTGGTAGTACCAAGCACTGGCTAGAGGAAAGAAACTGCCTGAAATGCTGGCTGGTGTCTTTGCAAGCTGCAGGGCAGTGGGGACAAGCTCCAGCAACACCTTGGTCCTACAGCAAAAATGATGTAAATCTGGAATGTTTTTCTTTTTTCTCCCTCTGCCAGGACACATATTCAAGATGCCAGGCTTCATCTGTCCTAAGGTACAAGATACACAGCTTTGGAGAGTGCTACATTCATAGCAATGGCAGATTTACCACGTGCTTTACTCCATGTAGAGTCCATCTGCATCAAGATGCTAGTAATCCAAGAAAAAAAAAATTTACATTACAAGATCCATTCCAACTGCAAGCTCAGAGTCCTGGGTGGGGAGGAAGCCTCCTAAGAGGAGCAGTGAATTCATCACACACACCTCAGTTTCCTTTGTATGCTTACTTTTATGGTGCACTTATTTTAATAAACAGGCTTACTATATACTGTACCCCTAAAAGTCAACATCAAATTTCTTATAGCCATATTCAGAGTTTCACAAAGCAAAACACACTACAGATGCTGAGTGGAACATTTTTGCAGTCTAGATTTAAACAGTGATCATTCTCTTCAGCTGTGCATAAAACCCTTTGCTTCCTGCAAAAGAAAAACCTTGGTGTAATCTGGTAATATGTGGATACTAGAAGTATTATGATTATTTGAGCAAAGAAGTGACTGGAGAGGAAAAAGGAACATCTGTGAATGGCGACATAAATTAGAGAGGGAACTGGAAAGCCTGCATGAGATACTCATGGATCACACAGTAACATATTGGCAAGGACTGCATTTGTCCAGAGGGGTTCTACAATGCTCAGCAACTCTGGAAGGCTACCCTAAGCTCACCTAGCCCCCTTCAACCCACTTCCATGAACCCAAATCAAATATGAAGAGAACGTCACAGAGAAAGGAAACAGTACCATGACCCTCAGTGGAAATTGCCACTATACAGAGACCTCCACCTAAGCCATTTTGGGTCAAATCAGATCAATTCGGAACAGTTCCAAGTTCTTTGATGTTCTTCAACATCAACACTGCACTTGTCAAAAAAACCCAAAAAGCAGTAATAGTGTCTCAAGGATTTGCTCCTACCTCCTCTCCCTATTCCTCTACACCGCCTCAATAAATTACATCTGCCAAGTATTTGCCACAGGGGAAGTTCTGGCAGACAGGATCTTCTGCTACATCTCTGCTGCTGTCTCCACTCCTGCGCTGAGACTTTTCCTACCTTGTGCCTCTGGCATGCTGAGGATCACAGCCTTCCTGCAATGAGTCCTCTGCTGTCATAGCCAAGCCTGCCTCCTTTTCTACACGGCTGCTATTCATCCCTTCTGCAGTGCTGCAGGCAAACGAGCTCTCCCACTCTACCCATTATCCCAGCAAGGTGATCCTGAATCCACATGCAGATTCTGTCTCCTGACCAGGCTGTGCAGATCCACCTGTCTCTGTCAGTCCTCGGCTCTAAGAATGACAATCATGAAAGTCAGATTGATACTTTAGGAAATACTTAAATGAAAAAAAACACATTCCAGTAACATGCCAGGAACACTTCAGCAGCAAGTGCTCAGAACCAATTGATTTAAAACAGCACCATCACCCACACAGGAGCTGATGACTTCTACGTACTCATTAACAGGAACACATTCGTATGTAAGTTACACAACGTACAAAGAAAAGGGGCAACAATAACTGCAGAGATTCAGTGTACCGAGGGGTAGGACTGAGCTCTGAGTTTGGAAATTTATTATGTGGCAGAGTGAAAACAAAGTCCAGACCAACAAATCTTTTGGGGCAATCTCAGATCTGGGGCGTCAGTCGGCAGGTTCTGTACAGGTTGTTCTTAATCCAGCTACAATGCCCATACATAGTCCCAAAATGACCAGGCTCTCAACGCACCCTGACACACAAGTGACAGACCTCAGGTGGCAGGAAGGAGCCTCTCCCTGCTGGGTTCTGGAAGTGAAGTACCAGAGGATGTGCCCCAAGCACACTTCTGAGGAACACAGTGAACAAACAACAGGGACAAATGGTGAAGTGCTCAGGTACCTCTCAGCTAAATGCAGTTCATTATTAACAAAACCTTTAACCACCTTGCATGTAATAGGTAAAGACAAGAGGAAGAAAAGATCAGTCTCCTTTTGACAGATACTGTGCAGTAATATGCATAACTTGCTTTAGTTTTTTTTACTGCTAATATGCACTGTAACAGTAAAACAAAACGAGTATGAGCCAAGAGAAAACATTCTTTACAGGCTGACTGGCAGTGCCAAAGGTACAAAAAGGAACATCTCTGACCACACCAATATGGAAGCAAGGATCCAATCTGAACAATCTTCATGTCCAACAAACAAAACCCCATTTCTCTTGAAGGGTCTACCTCCCACTATTACTAATAATTGCAATATAATATAATCTTTAAGAACTAAAGCAGATGAATTAATATGGTGGTTTTTTCCTGAAGATTACTGCAGTATTTTGGGGAAGGAACTGGTAATACTGATACTAAAGCTGAGATTCCATCAGAGGAGCAGCTCCCACTCAGGGGCTCTGTTCACCACACTGTGCAGTCAAGGCCACCTCCCACACCTGGTCACCAGAACCTTCCCCACCTTGCAAACTTGTGAAATCCCAGGCAGAACAAAACCAGCCCATTTGGGTGGACCCACACAGGCTGCTATTAAAAAAGAAAAACAGAAAGCAAACTCCTCTGCCCCAGGTCACCACCTCCTCTCCCATGAGCACACACACTGCTGCCTCCTCACCGGGGCGGTGCCAGGGAAAGTGGGAATGTCAGAGCAGACACTAAGACAGGAGGGGCAGCCCAGGGAGCTGCTGGCTGCTGCAGGCAGGGACAGAGCCCACAGCCCTGAGCTCCATTTAACAGAGTGTAACAGACACGCTGCTCTTGCCTGAGGACCGTGCCCCATCCTACCCACGTGTCACCAGCCAACAACTTTACAAACACAGTATACCAGCACAGGGTGTACTAAACCAGCCTTTATTTCTCTCACAGTACAGCAGGGCTGAAGTTAAGACCATTCTGTGGCAGTGCCAACCCACTCAGTAGCCTGGGCTGTGGGAGCTGCTGACCAGTCCTCAGTGGCAGGTTGGGCACTCCAGTCCTCTGCAATCACAAACACAACACTTAGTGCTCCCCAGATCCTTCCACCCACAACACCCCTCACCCATTCCCACAGACACCTCCCCAAACTGACCTGTGGGGAACTGCTGGATGGGCACAGATGGGACCTGCACTCCCTCAGACCAATCTGCAACCTCAGGCTGAGGAGGAGCAGTGAATTCAGGTGCTGGGGCCGTCCATTCAGTCTGGAATTCCTCCTTTGTGACTGCTTTCTCAGCAGCCGCCTGTTCCTCCTTTTCAATCTGCAATGGAAAAGCCCAGCGTGAGTATCCCAGGAACACATCCCAGCACACAACCCTTACTATTACATATCAGACAACAGGCACCAATTAAACAGGCAGTAAAATTAACCAACCACCACAGCAGAGTGTGAAGTGCCACCATTATATACTGGTAAAACCTGTCCTCGATAGCAGACACACAGGACCATGGGATAGAAGCACATGCATAACACCCCAGAGAGACACACTCCCTGCCATGAGGCTCCTACCTCCTCGGGATCCCTGTAGAAGTACAAGTCAGGCATGACTTCCCATGGGTGCTCACGGGAGATGGTGCCACGCATGCGCAGGACCTCCCGAGCCAGCATCCACCACATCAGACCCACGGAGTGGGCTCCCTGGAACAGAACAAAGTAAGTAAGAGTTGCTGTAAAGATAAATATTTGCAGAAAGAGCAGAGGACTTATTTGTACCCCATCCAAGGCTTGTGCTTGAAGAAAGACATTCATTCCCAATGCCAGACTTAAGCACTTGAACTCAAAAAAAAGAGCAACTTTTCAAGCTCCCAGTGACGTTTTCAGGTCTCTGCAGAAATCATGATGTCATTACAACATGGCCTGAAATAACTCTCCTGTTACGGAGCTTTACGTTGCTCACCACCCCCCTGTGAATCTCACCCAAAAGACAGGGATGATGTTCACCACATATTCAAGAATGAAGAAACTGAAAACTTGATACAATAAGCAAAGCTTACACACATCCTCACGTGTGGCTTACACTAGTTTTGGTGACTGACATCTAGATAGAGATCAAAGATAGCTTCTCATCTTCCTAGACTTTACCTTTCAGGTAATTTCTGGCAAGGTAATATTTCAGAGCAGTTTCTCCATCAGTTCATTTTATCTTTCATTCATATTCATGACCTGTGGCAAGAATGACTATCAACCTCCACTCATTGGGCCACAAAGACCCTCATGGCATCAGCAAAAAATCCTGCCAGGTTACTATAGCACACATCCTACACTTGAGAGTTCCTTGGCCAGAAACCAGCCTCAGCTCCAAGTTCCAACAGTGTGCAGTTTATTTGCTCCTCCCCACCCGCCTGCAACAGACATGAATTAGCTAATCCCCTGAGATACACGAGATACAAGCCAACCCTCCCTGGCAGAAAGCATCCATTCCGGAAGGCCATGGCACGCTCTGGAGGAAGCCAGAGGAATGCCAGAGGGAAGTGCTACCTTATTATTGCAGGGAATGGCGATATCCACGTAGCGCAGCGGGGAGTCGGTGTTGCACAGGGCGATGGTGGGGATGTTGACGTAGGATGCCTCTGTCAGGGGCTGGTGATCGGCCCGGGGGTCCGTAACCACCAGGAGCCGTGGCTCGCGGAAAGCTGCCTGGATCTGGTTTGTGAAGGTGCCGGGGGTGAAACGCCCGGCAATAGGAGTAGCCCCAGTGGCAGCAGCAAACTTCAGAACCGCACGCTGCAAAAGGGACACGGGCAGAGGTGAAGCAGGAAAAGTGCATTTCAACCAAGCCAGGAAAATGCATTTCAGCCAGGTCACCCAGGCACCATCAGTGAACGCGCACCAAATTTAACTGAACAATGTTTCCTTTCCTGTGAAATCAGGCTGCACCACCTCAGGAGACAAAATAGAAATATTACTGAAAAGTGCTACACCATCAGTTCAGAAGACCATATCCACCAGCAAAGCAGCAAGTCAGGATATGGAAAAAAGCCTTCTCTTCCCCTCAAGTTATTGGCAAGCTTCACTGCAAGCTCTCATAATCAAATCATGGAAGGGTGAATTAAACAAAAAGCTTACAAAAAAAGAAAAGAACATTTTCTTCCATTATTTCTACATATTTTCATTATCCAGGAACTTCAAGGAATGACACAAAAACTCAGTAATAAATACAAACAAATTGTAGCTGTGTCCATTGAAATTGCAGTTGGCAGTTCTTTCTCAATTTCAACAGCCTCCAACTTGTCAGACATGTGGCAGGGCCTACTATCAAATTCCAATCCTAGAGGGAGCCCCTCTCCTGGCGTTAGCGAAAACCCTGCCATCCTTTGCTGTCGCACACTTCCGACACTTGAGAGCTCATTGGCCAGAAACTGACCTCAGCACCAAGCTTTAATAGTGTGCACATCAAGCCCACAGGATACCAAGCTTTTCCTTCAGAAATCCACCCCTGAATCTCCCTAAACATCAGTGGCCCCACCTGCAGGTACCTAAACAAACTAACGTTTGTACCTCACAAACTCCAGTGACTAATTAAAGGTTATCACCTTCTGCAACAGAATGGTTTTGCTAAAATTTAGAGTCAAAATTACAAATATACTGGTTACTATACCTTGCTCAATAACAGAAAATTTCTTCTTTGACAACTTTCAGATCAGGTGGTTACTGTCTCCAGAAATATCAGTGCTAATTACACTGAGTAGTTCTGGGAGGAAGGGGCCACCAGGGGACTGACCACTAACACAACAGAAATCCAACAGGAAGAAGGATATGGAAGAAAAAAAAGTTATCAAACACCCTGAAATGGGGAGTGGGTTTCAACTCATCTCTTTTAAGCTGCCAAGTGCAACACAAAATCCACCTTTACAGAAAGCATTCCTATAGTTAACTATATTTATGCTTATATTTAACTATATTCCATATAGTTAAAACTGGTGTTATTGCCTATTATCAGCAAGCTGTCACTGGCAGGCAATGATGCATGGCAAGGCAGTCCTGCTCCCAAGAGTGCAGGCTTCCTGATGTCCATACCTGTCCAGTGTTCCTGGAAGAAATGACGCTCACATCAGCTGGGTTCTCAATGGCAACAATGGCACGAGCTGCCAGGAGCAGCTTTTCCCAGGTCCTCTTCAGATTGATGATGTAAATACCTGTTGGCAAAAAAAGGCTTTAGAGCAACCAGCAAATACAAGATCCTAAAACAGGACAGCACTCCTCTGCCTTTAAACCTGTCACATGGCTGTGGTTACTCAAAAATTCATAGAATCATCAAGGTTGGAAGAGACCTTCAAGATCACCCTATTCAACTGCTCAGGCAGCACTGCAACTGTAACCAATAAGCCATAACACCAAGCATCATATCCAGGCAACTGGGCAAAACCTATTCCACTATCTGACCACCCAAGCAGTGCAAGTTTTTTCTATTATCTAAATTATCTAATCTGAATCTCCCTTGTCTCATCTTAAGGCCATTTCCTTGGGTCCTCTGACTGCTGACAGGCAGAAGAGGGTGGACCTTCCTTTCAGACAGTTGTAGAGAGCAGTGAGATCCCCCTGAGCCTCTTATTCTCAAGACTAAACAAACACAGCTCCTTCAGTCAGTCCTCATGACATTTTCTAGACCTTTCAAAAGCTTTGCTGCCCTTCTCTGTACACGCTCCAGCACCTCAATGTCCTTTATGAAATGACGACATTCTAGTCTCATTCTAGCTAGTGGAAAGTTATTCCAAAGAAAATTCTTCCCTTATGGTTTTAATATCACACACTTCCACCATCTACCATCAAAAACCTAGACCTGGTATGAGTTTTAATCTTTTAACACAGGGCAGCTTAGACTAAAGACCAATACAAACAAGGAGGAATCATTATTGAGATACTGAAGCCATTTTGTTAATATAGTCAAGAACTAGCAAAATTACCCAAACCAGCTGTGAATGATTTACCAAATTCCAACATCAAGCTAATCAAGAACTACTAGAATTATTCCAAAATCAGTATTCTATTTTTTTTTTTTTGAGTTAACACTGGTATGCAAAGGCCATGGAGAAACCATGCTAAAGAAATCAAGCACTAGTACTTTCCTGCTTCTCCCAATTTTTCCCACAAGATCCCAGCTACTCAACCAAGGCCACCCATCCCGCCTGTTTACCATCGCTCTTCCTTTTGTAGATGTACTGCTCCATCTGGAAGTCGAGGTTGGTACCTCCCAGGTGGGTCCCGGCAGCGAGGAATTTGAGGACATCCTCCTCCTTCATCTGCAGGACATCGAGGCCTCCGGACATTGTGGGGTTTCCCTTTGGAAGCAACGACAGGGAACCTGCGGGCACAGGGACGCGGCTCAGCCCGGCGGGGACGCGCCACGAGGTCCGGCCGCCACGGCCGCCATCTTGGGCCGCCT
>WEIU01009310.1:414928-520579 GCA_013389925.1 Aegithalos caudatus | reverse complement strand
CTCCGCGGCGGCGGCGCCTCCCGCGATCCCCAGGCCGCGCCTGCTCCTCCGGCCCCTTCCGACTCTGGCTATGAACGAAGTTTGTAGGATTTGTGGGATTTGGGAGATTACGAATCCAGAGAAGCGCAGAACAGCTGGTGAAGGGTCTGCAGCGTGAGCCCTATGAGGAGGTGGGGATGTTCAGCCCGGGGAAGAGGAGGCTCAGGGCGGGCCTTATCGCTCTCTACAGCTCCCTGAAAGGAGAGCGTGGCCAGGTGGCGGTGGGCATCTTGTCGCTGGCAACCAGCGACAGGACAAGAGGACATAGCCTCAAGCTTCACCAGCAGAGGTTTAGACTGAACATCAGGAGGAATTTCTTAAGAAAAGAGGTGATTAGATATTGGAATGTGCTGCCCAGGGAGGTGATGGAAGCACTGTCCCTGGAGGTGTGCAAGGAAAGACAGGACAAAGCACTCGGTGCCATGGTCTGGTTAACAGGGAGGTGTTTGGTCATTGCTTGGACTCCATGATATCAGAGGCCTTTTCCAACTGAGCTGATTCTGTGGCTCCATCATTCTGGGGCTCCATCATTCTGGGGCTGCTTCAGAGCATCCAGTGGCTTGTGCTCCAACCAACATCAACACTGTTTTTGAGGTCCTGAAGTGAAAAGAAAGCAAAGATTTATTTTAATCATCTTACTATTCCATTTTCCTGCTGAAACGTTTGCTCTCATTGGGCTGATGATTATTTGATTAATTATATCTAGTCTCTAAACTGCCTGCTGTGAGGGGGAAGCTTCTAAGGAGCTGTAGCATATTCCCTGCACCCACATTCTCCCTCCCTGCAGGGGCACTGCTCTGGCACAACCCAGGAGAGCTTGGACAGCCAAGGTTGTCCTTGTCCTTTGCAGAAATGACAGTAAAAACAGGTCAAATTGACACTGAACTTACACATCCTTGTTCTGCAGTAGACATTCTTGTGGTACTTGCCCCTTTNTCTTAAAAAATTCAGTGCTCCTTTTTTTGTTTTCCCTTTTTTTTTTGTTTTTTTTTTTGGGTTTTTTTTTTTTTTTTTTTTTTTTTTTTTTGTTTGTTTTTAAGAAACCATAGAAAGTGATGAGATTTAAGAATCGTCATTGTCTTTCTCTTCTTCCTTGTCCAATTCCAGAAGCAGACACAGGCCTGAGAAAGGAATTTCTTGGAGGGAAAAAAAAAAAAAAGAAAAAAAAAAAAAAAAAAAAAAAAAAAAAAAAAAAAAAAGTAGTGATACTTTACTACACTTGTTATTATCAAGATCTGGATACATTTCTGGACAGATTTCAGGACTGTGCAAACACTATTGCCAGGGCCTTCTGCAAGTGATAACTCATCTTCACATCACTTTAACAACAGTGCTTTAGTTTTCTCCCTTCTATTTTAACCTCATATAACCACATCAGTGTGACTGGGCCTGGACTCTCCTGACAGCTCCTTTTTAATGTCTGAGCCCTGAGTTACTCTGGGGGAGAATTGCATATGTAGCAGGTTACATCATCTTGTGTACACTCTTTGTCTCCTTGAAAATGTCTCTCTATTCTTCTTTTCTTCGTGCTTGTGTTAATTAGATGGTGTTAATTATCAAGATTACCAAATCAGCTTTAGAATATATTCTGTAAAACAGTAATTCAAACATTTGCCACATGGTGGTGACAAAGCAGGTAAAATGAAACTCAGCAGCAGGTTACTGAGCTCTCAGCCAGAGTGTCAACTATTATTGCCTGAGAAATTATAGACATCTGTGGTACTTCAGTAAGTGCATTATGGATGGTGAGAGCTGATCTGATGGAGCTATGTACAAACTGTGTCTCTCCTAAGGAGACAGGAGCAGTGTGAATTTTAGCTTGGGGAGGAAGAGGAGAGGTGATGGTGATATCACCATGCTGTGGGTAATGTATTTTGTCCGGAGAGCTCTTCTGCACAATTGAAACCCATCCATATTACAAATGTGTTTGAACACAATGGCTGGAAACTAAGTATTGAATATTGCAGTGAATATTATGTTATCAAGAGAGAGCCACTGGTAAGCATTATAGACTCCTTTGGAATCACTAATAATTTATTTTTTATTGTTACACTCATGGGCCTTTCTGGTAGACCATGAGGCCCACGGCCCATGAGAGGGCTTGGAAAAGTGGTGATGAAACTTGACAATAAAGTATTTCTAATTATTTCCTTAAATAACCTGAACACTTGTCTTTATTTTTTATCTGTGTGCCGAGACATTTTAAAGTAGACCTGTTACTAATGGACATGTTTCCCAGGTGAAAGTGTATCTATCTTATGGAGTGTTTTAGACAAGGTTTCCCTGGTCTAAAGTTCACACCGAACTCTGTTACACAATCGTTACACAATTACAGAGCTGCTGGCAGTCCCTGGGAGTAGCATTGTTCTGCAGAAGCAAAGCCAGGGAAGGGAGCTCAGTGCCACTGGTCCTCCTGCAGAGCCAAGGAGACTCAGGGCCTGCAGGTGCAGAGAGAAGCATCACGGAGCTACCACCAACCTTTGGGTGCTGCCCTGAGGACCTCCAGCGGATGCCTGGGGTGGTCACAAAGCCCCAGGAAGAGCATCTCCCAGAGAGCCAGCCCAGGCTGCAGCAGGGAGCAGGGAGCAGCAGCCCTTGCCAGAAGCCTCTGAGCAAGGCGTTGTACCTTCACCCCGTGCTGGGAGAGGGCTCCTCACAGGGCTGCAGAGGAGGTGCTCTGTGCTGCCACAACAGCTCCTGCAAGGAAGGGGTTGGGCTGTGTGTCTGGGGAAGAGGCTCAGGCAGAAAGCCTTTCAGGCAGTATCTTCCCCACCAAACATCAGCGGGTGTCGCTCAAGAGATGGTGTGGCACCCCTGGAGAAGGCAAAGAACTGTGAAGATCAATCCACTTTTAGTGAAACTGCACTAATGTTACTGTGCTTCCCTGTAAATTCCATCTTGGCTTGTATTTCAAAGGTTTGTTATTACTTCTTACATGTTTTGGAAAGACATACTTTTGCAAATCTCTTCCCTTCTTTCTAGTTCTATGAAGTTAGAATCGCCTAACACCTGTTACAAAACCTGCAGAGATCTCATTTTAACCTCTTACTGGGATTTTGTCATTTTTACTAAAACTCCTTAATGCATTATAATAAAAACTCCTAGAGCATTTTACAGTGATAAAATCACAAATTAAGAAACTGCAATGAAGAAAATCAGCTTGCTATTTTGAAATAAGAACCAAATCCAGAAGGGATAACCATACTGAAGAGCTCCACATGGAGCACTTCACAAAAATACACATATATATGTGTCTGTGTGGGATGAGGAATCTTCTGCTCAGTTCTGGTGTCAGTGCTTATGTATGGCACACAACTCATTTAATTTAAAAATTAAAAAAGCAAGCAAACTGTTTTCCCATCTTTAATGTGAACAGGAGATCTGTAATTCAATGTTTTGTTAAAACCACAGTGCCTTTAAACTTTCAGTCTTCCCCACCTTCTACCATCAAGAAGGGTTATGGAGCTTGCCTGCTATCTCTTCTCACAGCTGGGACAGCTGTCAGTAGCACGGACAGCAACACCCACTATGCAGGAGGTGGTTCTCCAAGGCAGCAGGAGAGCTCTGGGGAGCCCTGTGTGCAGGAGCACTATCCCAGGCCTAACTTGCTATCAGGAACCTGCACAAGCAGTTCAGGTTCAGCTGGCACAAGGCTGGACCTCAGCACTGTCTGGTAGGATCTGTTACACACAGATAACCCTCTGTGAAAATTGCTCCACGTGAGAGTGTATCATCTAAGCAAGAAAAGAGGCTTGGGATCTTCACATCTAGAAGATGCACATCTCAGTATCAACAATGTTTTGCTTAGCACAACCTGCCTGCTACTGAATCCCAGAACCATACTGTGACAGCAAGAGAAGATCCCAGCAATCCAGCATCCCCTTGCATTATGCCTTGCAGGACACCAATTGTGTCCCAGGCACAATTTCTGGTGCCCTGCTGAGACTGGACTGCCTGAGTAGCAAAAACCTGATCAGCAGGAGACTAAAAACAGTTTCTCCCCAGGGAGCTTAAAACCCCACTGTCCTGAAGGCAGGTATTTCACCAGCTAGTACAGGGATTCAACAGCCATCTGTCTTTACACACAGCAGGCAGGCAGAGGAAGCTGTGTAAAACACAACATCCCCAATGCTGTGTGTTTTTTTCCATTTAAGCAAAGTTGACTTAGGTTGTACTAGCACAACCTGTGCATATTATACACCACAGAAAAAGAGAATATTCATTGCCTTTTCAGGCTCTGAACACATGCAACAGTCCTGTCCTATTGGGAAAGTCATTTTGCCTACTTAAGCCTCTATTCCATCCAACCCCTTGAGCATTTAATCAGTTTGGGGTTTGTTTCTTTGGGTTTTTTTTAAAGAAACACTGAAGAGATTACATCCTTCATTTTGGCAACCAGTTTTTAATAGAAACATACAATACACCTTTTTACATAAATATTTTATATTTACACATAAGCACTCACAATACCCAAAGCTATGCAATGTTCCAAAGCTCCAGTTCTGTTTAAGACACTGAGAGGAAAAAAAAAAAACAAAAAAAACCCCAAACAAATCATCACACAGGAAAGGTGAAAACAAAGTTTCTAAAGCATGAATAATCAGACTATTTCTCTTGTGTCCTTACAACTCACTTAAACACTCCTGCCTCAACATGCCAGCCAGCTGTGTTCTTAGCCACAGCTGCAGGAGCAAGCAGTGCACCATCACTAACAGTGCATTGCCAGCAAAAGAGGTCAGTCCAAGAGGGATCCAACTGCAATTCTGAAGTGCACAGAGGGAGCACACCACTGTCTCTGGAATCCAAGCTAAGATGGCTTTGGAAATTATTATCTGACAAGATTGTTAGTGTTGAATTGCTGGCATGATGCAGGTAGGTGATTAAGCACCTCTGCCCAGATCTTCTATTTGATTTACATTACTTTTAGGCTGTACAGTGACAATATGTTGTTAAGCAGAAGCATTAAACCTCAAGGGGAATACATCTAAACTTTAAGTCCACCCACTTGATTGTCTTGACTTGCTATAGCTATCAAGGAGTAACTTCGATAAATCACTTCAAAAATAGAATGTTTTTGAAGAGGGGGAAAAGGGTGAAGGACAGTAAGGATCAGAGCTGAGAAATAGCCTTATGCCAGACCATGTGATAAAGCTTTCAGAACAGAGTGAAGTAGAACTTCAGGCTTTCCCTTCCCCCATATATGACATCCGACAAAAGAAATAACAAAGAGAAACAAACAACAAGCTTGCACCACAGAATTCATCATTCTCCCCAACTCACAGGGCAGATAAGCTTTTGGATTTGCAGCACCAATGGTAGATGAAACACAGTGCAGTTTAGATTCTCTGTTTCTTAAACTCAGAGCCCAGGTTAATCCACAAGCCGAAAACCATATAATTTTTCACGCTACTCCAATAATAAAGTACTAAAGCATGGAAAAACTTTCCAAAAAAAAAAGCTAACACTGATTTAGGCCTGATTTCAGATTCAAAACAAACGAACCAACAACCCCACAGTAGACATTAAAACATTAGCACATGGGAATAAATTCTCTACTTCTTCCTTTGTTACTTTACCAGGCAGGAGTACAGGGACATAAAAGACACTGAAGTGTTCCTGAAATTCAGGTTTTTGATGAGGACCTTACTTATTTCCAGATTACCTCACATTCTTTGCTTGCCTGCCTCATTTTTAAGAGCTTAAGTTTCTGTCTGCACAGGTTTCACATTGCTTTGCCATTGCTGAATCAGGAACAAAATACATGTGAAGCACCTTGCAGGTGACCCACACACTGCCCTTGGCTACCACAGCCCAGGATGATCAACAGATCCAATTCACATGCCAGATTTATAAAGCCCCAAATAAATTCAGGGTCTCAGCACAATGTTGGTTTGATCCCATACATAGGGGAATAAAGGACAAATGAGGTAGCTCTAATTGCCACCTTATTCCACCAGCTCAGCAATCCCAGACTTGGTTCTCCAGCTCTCTGTTTCAGCAGTGCTCAGGATAGCAAACAAGCAGGATGTACAGTTACCATGGTTTCATGCACTCTCCCAAGTTCTGGTCACTAAGGGCAGAAGGAACAGCAAAAGAAAGGAACAGGTGTTCCCATTTAGGATTTAGCAAATAATGTGCCACATGCCTGATTTGATGCAGTGCTCTATTGCTAACACATAGACGTGCACACAGAACCCTCCACCACCATTCTTGGAGACCCCTGAACTGCAGAGCACCAGCCTCCCCTCACAGATGGGCTGAGTCTGAAAACAGGCAGCGCTTTCCAAGCCTCCAGTCTTCTTACACTTCACTCAACTTTTACATCAGTCATCAAGCCTTCTTGGAGATGGAATCTGGTAAAGAACACCTTTAACAACGGACATCCCCTCTGCTATTGTGCTCAGGAAGTTGCCTGGGCAGGCAGTGATTGTCCAAAATACACTCCAAAATTTAGGAACAACAGGTAAGTGTAGCATTGGTTGTTTTTACAACTACATTGTCCTATCTTCATATCTAGAGACAGGTGCTCTGGTTCTGAATTGCAATATCCCTAGATATTTAAGAAAATAAAAGCCAAAGATAACTTTTCTGCAAGGAACACTACAGAACAGGATTCACACTTCCACGCCAGCTTCATGGCTATGCTAACAAAGCTGCAAGGGACCCAACCCATAACAGAGGCACAAATGAGGAGGGGGCAGGCTGTACCTGGTACACACTGTGAGGTCTGAGTAACACAGTAGGAAAGAGTAAGAAGGCACAGAGGATGAAAAGTGTTTTTAAACTCAGGCGTATTCAAACATGGACTACCTGATAAGAGAAAAGGATCAGCCAGGAAAATGTGAAGGGTCTGTGTGGAGGCCTAAGAGAATCAAAGGTCACTAGCAAACATAGGGCTCAAGCGTTGGACAAAGCTCATACAAATAGCAACCTTCTTTCCAAACCAAAACATACTCCACATGCAATCAGCAATGTTTTTAAGGGAAACCTGAAGTGCCAGTATCTATACATTAATGGATTATGAGCCATGGCCCTGAAAGCTACATCTATGGACCAGTTCACACTGAAGCTGTTGATCAGGGATTAACAAATAAGGAATAGGAAGCAAATAAGTCTCTAAGACAACTGCATTAAAAAAAACAAACAAACAAAACCCACTTGAGTATTCCTGCTATGGTTAGACCAGCAGCAATTTTTTTCTTCTCAAAAAACAAGTAGAACTTTGGTAGCAATAATTTCTAAAGTGCCTTATGCTTCTTAATTCCTGTGCAAACTCTGCTGTAGAGGCAGAAGGACATTCCAAGAGTTTTAAGATTCTCAATTATATTGTAACACATAAAACAGCAGGGTGGTTCCAGTTACTCTCTCTGCGATCACCCACAGCACAGAAGTGATGACAAGAAACCATGTTTGTAGCTTTTCCTCTGCACTTAATTTCTCTTCCACCCAGTGCTGCAATATAAGCATTAGGAGACACATCCAGTTTCCCATCAGGGCCTACTGTTCCCCTGTAAGAATAAAGCATATAAGGAAGGAGGACCTGTATCAGATGGTGGTCACTGTGGCCTTTCTGGCCACGTCAGCAAGGAACAGGCTGGCAGATTCTGTCATCACTGCTTTCTCCTCAAACACTTTTGCCCTAACACTGTCTCATTGCACGAAGGTGTTGAGCAGAGTTACTTTTAAAAGGGGCTTCTCAGCATAGTTACCAGGCTGTGAAAACACTGCCATTTCCCATGGCAGTCTGCAAGTGCAGTCCTTCTGGAATGCATTGATCAGACAATGCAAAGATCCATCCTTCCTTTCCTCTACTTGCCAAAAGGCCTAATCCCCTGTCCCAGAAGGGCTTTCTTCCTCCTGGCTGAGGAAGGCTTATTCCTCTGTGGAACTGGGAACTTCTCAGTGCCAGTTGATCACAGCAAGCGGGAGAAGGAGTGAAGCTGGTCCTTTCTCGTGCAGCTGAGTCAGGACTTCAAGCCCATTTTTTCCATCATCTGTTCGTACACCGTCCATGCCATTGCTGCCATCAGAGTGCGCCTGAGGACTCGGGGCACACTGCCTCGGAAAAAGCCAGCCAGCCCGAAGTCCTGCAACGGGAGATAAACAGCAATTCATCCCACTCTGCCTAGAGGGTTCTAATTTCTCATCATTTATTGCATGGAAAAGCACAGGATGTATTTCAGCTCACATCCCGATAAGTCTCTGAAAGACCTGGGCTTAAATAGCGTTCGGTGTTTAGGAAGAATTTGTAGCACTGCACTATTGCAGGGCTACCCAGGAAAGCAGGAAGAGCAGTGAGTGGAAAAAGGAGGGCCAGGATGGAGACAACAGATGAGGAAAGCCACACTTAAGTCCAGCAAAGAGAAGCAATGGTGTAATCCTTTCCAGACTACAGGAAAATGACTAATCTTTGTTTTAGAACTTCATATTTACAAAAGTCTCTTAGCTATTCTGTAAAAACCTGAGATTTCTAAGTACTGAAATAAAATAAATTTGAGAAAAAAGTATATAAAAATGCATACACAAATAAACAGATTACTGCTTAGGAACAGAGTTCAATATGGAAACAGAGTGAATCTGCCAAGATCACTTCTGACCCTTCTGACAGCACAAAGGGGAAGGTGGGCTTTCACTACTTCTCCATACCATTCCTAGGATAAAGACCTGGGCATTTATTTCTCTTCTCATATCTAAAAAGCAAAGAATTATTTTGTAGCTGGTTTGTATCTGAAACCAGTATTTTGCACTGCACACTATAGTCTTGGTCTAGCACAGCATGACCCCCTTCATCCTCTTGAAAATGCCGACACTGAATTGTCCAACTGCAAGAGCAGATGAGCACTGATTTCCAGTCCTTTAAAAGGCAACAACTTCTCCAGCACAGCTGTGCTTTGAGCAAGGGGATCAGCATTCAGGATCTGGTTGTGCATGTCAGAAGGGATTCATTCACCTCACCTTGTAGATAAAGGCAATGGCCTGGATTGTTGTGTAGTACTTTTGGGGTGACAGCTGCATGTGTGTTTTGATGACATCAGCCGGCTGTGTTGCCAGAGAAGCCAAGATTCCTGCAAAGATCCCACAGCCAAAATTCAGCAAGGGCACGAGTACTGGATCCAGCTGGTCTGCAACAGAGCAAAGGGAACACACTCAGACACCATTCAGGCCAGGAACACTCACACTGTGTGACAAAGTGAAAGCTATTGAATGATTAAATCAATATCAGAGCCTAAGAGAAGTTAAAATCCATGCAGCTAGAGAAACCTTTCAAGGGGAGAAGTGGCTACTAGTCAAAAGTTAGCACTATTGAAAAGCCTCACTCACTGGGGAACTGAATTTGACAGAAAATCAAGAAAGAAAAAATTGTACAGACGTCGCCCCAATGAGTTCCAGTATAAGAGAAGCTCCAATTTAGTGGAAGCTGAGCAGTATTCAAGACAAGCAGAAGCAGCAAGCAGTGATTAAGACATCCTGTCTTTCAACTGTTCACTAACCCACTCATGCATCAGTCTTCATGAAGACAATCAATTTAGGGCCAGTCTCCATTTCTGCACTGGCCTCAACTACAGGTCTACAGATCTCCACAGGCATATGTGAGTGTGTGACACAACGCCCTACAGGAGACTAATTTAACTTCTGAGGTGGAGGGCAACAAGCAGAGCATGCAGGCTGTCAGCTGCAGGGCAACATCTGAAAAGAGGGATATTTTCCACTCCAGCCTCCAAGACTCAGCCTCACCCTGAGGTGTGAGGTTTTTGGTCTGTGTGTAGAACATCAGGTAGATGCCAGAGAAGGGCGCATCCCGCAGCAGCGTTGCCGTGAGCCCACTGAACATGCCACGAACCCCTTCGGTCTGGTAGATATTCTTCAGGGCTCCATACACACTCCCATAGGCAAATCTTCCACTCTGCAAGGGCAGACAAAGGTCAGTCATCTACGTGCCAGGCACAGGTCAAGGAGCCCTACACATACCCTGAGGATATAATGGCAGTGTGAACTGAATGTGATGCCCAAGATGGCAACACAGAGGACAACCCAAGGCAAAAACTGGGTTTCACCTACCTCAGCTTTTAAAAGAATCCTTCAGGAATCTAGCATACAAAAGATGCTATACAAACATTGTACACAACTGAAACTTATAAATCTTAGGGCAAATTCTATTTCACCTTCTTGCCAAAATATAATTTCCTGCACAATGTCTGAAGTGAGATGAAATCAGGACTACATTCCTGGCTGTACCCAAGTGGCAGCAGCCTTCTCCAGGCAGAAGGATTTATTTTGCATTGCAAGGAAGGTGTGTGACACCATTTACAGGGGACCAACTGGAAAGTCATACCTCATACCGGGTCTTCACTACAGTCACTGGCAACATGCAAATCCCAGAAACTGCACGAGCAGTGGCACCCAGAAAGACATTCTCCAGGGCTGTGGGTGAACGGTCCACAAGAAACTTCTGCTTCATCATGTACAAAGTGCTGAAGTAAATCCCAACCCCAGGAATACATCTTGCAAAGGACTTCAGGAGAAACAGAAACAGGTGAAGAAAGAAAAAGCTTACATAAGACAAAATATACTACAGAACATTTCTGACACTGTTCAACTTGACAGGAAGCTTTGTAGAAGACAAAAATATCACTAAAGCTAACATGCTAAGAAGATAAGATAGAAATCATTTATAGCACTGACAGACAAATGATCCAAATGATACCAGGATTTAATGCATTCCTCAATGGCAGTTTTCTAGGAACAATATATTCCAAACCAAATGAAGTTCCTGCAGTTGTCATGCAACATTTGCAAAAGTATTCAAGTGTTCAGCTGCTTAGGACTGTCACAACCAAATCAGTGAAATTCACAACATTATCCTTAAAATAGGATGCAATCTAAATCATGTGGTTTCACTGATAATTGTACAAGAGTTGGCTATTTAAATTCAGGCATACATAATTAGCAATAAACAGTAAGTTTATTTATCTACTTATTTTTAAAAGCCAGAGTTAAACCAGCCACTTACTGGAGAGACACCTTTCCAGAGCCCCAGAATACTCTCCGTACGAACAACCCTAAAGAGCAGCGTTACCATCCCAGCACGACCAGACCTGAAAGACAGACAAGAGAGGAACTGAAGAAAGTACCTGCTTCTGCTCCTTGGCAGATGTACTCCACAGCCACCCCTTTCACTCTTATCTCTGTGCATTATCTCAGCACCTCCAAGGTGCTCTTCCTCATCTCAGTCTGCTTTTCTTGCTCTTTCCAGGGCTTCTCCATCACCTTCTGTATCTCACAACTCATAACACCCATTAGCATTTTTAGTTGCTCATTCCCTTTGCTTGCAGCAGCAGACTGCAGGTTGACTACACCAAGCTGCACGCATGATAAATTATCTGACAACCACACAGGATTTTTTTCAGGCAGAGGATACCCCATGGAACTGCATGGTAGCCACCCCAGCAAACACCAGTCTCCCAGATGAGAACAAATGTTGAGGTTACAAGTTATTCCAGTAGCACTCACAACCACAGACATTTTTGCTCTTCTGGAGCAAAATAACAATCCTTCTCTGTAAATATAAAAACATACCTCCTCTTTTAGAAAGACTGATTTCCCAAACTACAGTTCTGAGCTCTGCCTATGGCAGAGCACCTCCAGGCCCCCCAGGCAGACACATCCCCCTCCTCTCACCTATTCACAGTAGGCTGCAGAGTTTGCAGGCGGGTTTTCAGCAGGTCAAGAGGTTGGAAGAGGAGCGTGGAACAAGTGCCACTGATGGAGCCACACACAAAGGCCTTTAGGACTGGATGCATCTGGAAGGGGAAGAATAGGACTTTAAATGGCCATTTAATTAAGAATGGTACAAAAGGAAATATTTCAGCTGATAGGTTGCATGTTATAGGAAGGAATATGAGCTGACCCCAGATGCTAAGGACAGCTACTTAGGGCACAGGAAGCTTTTCCAGACCTTTTCTGAGGCTGATCAAATTTTACTTGCAGTTTTTGGTTCCCCTGCTTTTTCTGGGAGACCATTCCAGAATCTCCTTGAAAATTGGTGGCTGGAAAAAGTTTTCTGAACATCAAACAGTACTAGCAGCCATTTGGTTAACCTTTGCCACGGCAAAGGAAATATGTGTCCCCTTCCCACCACCCACCTACCTGTACCTTTGCCGCAGTCCCAGCCACCTCGGCTGGCAGCACCTCCAACCCTTCCCTCCCACCCTGCACACCCAGGTGCCCCGACACTGTCGGGGAACGCTGCACAGCCCCAAACCCGGCCCAAACAGCACCCACAGCACTGCACGGCCTGCTCAGCTGAGGCTGCCTTTGCTATCCACACCGGCTGCCGCTGGGATATAATAATAAGGCAGCAGGCAAAAAGCACACGCCAGGGTGAAGATTTTTTGTGTGTGTTTCGAGAGGGTTTTTTATTATTATAAACATATAACGGTGTTTGCTAATGGAGAACGAGTTTCTGCGCCGCTCGGCGCAGCAGAATCACGACAGATTAGAAAGCACGGACACATTGGAAGCGGTGTGGGGCACACTCCAAGGCAGCAGTGGTTCCCCCGAGGTCCGCCCGGACCCACCGTCACGGGGCCGGACCCGTTCCCCCCAGTCCCCCCGCTGCCCCGAGGCCGCGGAACACGACGCAGCAGCGCAAGGGGCGCAGGGGGTGCAGAGAGCCCCCCTCACCTCCCACCGAGACGCTGCCCCCGGGCTCTCCTCGGNGGCCTGGCTCTGCCGCCCAGCCGGGCGCGGTGCTGGGGGCGAGCGGCGCCCTCCCGCCCGCAGCCGGCTCCCTTACAGCCGCCTCTGCCCCCGGATCGCGTCTTTGTCACGGCTTTTGGACGTTCTACATGGAATCGTAGAACCTTAAGGGGTTGAAGTGAATCTTTGAAGTTCATGTAGGCCCAGCGCCTCTGCCATGGGGAGGGACACCTCCCGCTAGACCACATAGCTCAAGGCTCCATCCAGTGTGGCTTTGAACACTGCCAGGGGTGGGACATCGACAGCTTCTCTGGACAACCTGTTCCAGTGTCTCGCCATCCTCACAGAAAAAAAAAAAATGTCTAACGTAATACCTAACCTAAATTTCCTCTTTCAATTTATGCCTACTACTCCCCGTCCTATCACTGCAGTTCCCGATGAAGAGTCCCTCTCTGGCTTCCCTGTACGCCCTCTCCAGATACTGGAAGGCTGCTATGGGATCTCCACACAACCTTCACTTCTCCAGGCTGAATAGCCCCAATGCTCTCAGCCTGTCTTCATAGAGCAGGCGCTCCAGTCCTCTGATCAACTTCGTGGCCTCATCGGGACTTTCTCTAACAGTTCCATGGCCTGAAGTTGTGGGCACGTACTCCAGCAACTGTACTCCATATGCCAGCACTGTGTGCTGTATCCAGCAACTGAGCCCCAGCGCGCTCTGTCAGACATGGGCAGTAGGAAGGGTCAGTTCATAACTGACAGCTTTTGTGTCTTCCCTCAGTTCACACCTCCCACTTCCCCACAAAACCAGCTTCCTGTGGATACTGTGTTGTTCAGAAACCTGAGATGCACACTGACAGGTACTTACCGCTATCACTAGTGTTTCCACTTGCTCATCCACATCCTGGGCCCAGAGCAGAGGAAGGCTGGCTTTCCAGAGCATTGAAGAAGTGAGGCACCAAAATGCAGTGTTTCAATATTCGACCTGTGCCAGCCCTGAGACTGTGGCTTTGCTGTGCCTCCAGAGCCAGACACTGCTTATCAACAACAAAACTGGAGGAGCTGGAAGGAGCAAGTGCTTTGGCTTTGGCAACCTGCTTTTCTAAGAATTGCCTGCTTGCCATGCCTTGGCCAAATAAGGAATGACACGTCCAGAATGTCCTGCTCCAGGTGTTCCTAGAAGCAAAACCCTGTGTGCAGTAGTAGCCATTATGCACCATGCTCTTCCTCTCCTGTGCTTGCTTTTCCTCATGGCAACCCCTGAAGAAAGAGAGAACATACTTCTCTGAGAAAATGTAACACACAGGTTAGCAAAAGCACATCATTACGGACTCCCTCTTCCTTTTGGCAATCTCCTTGTTAAGCATTTCTCTCCTTGGGTGAGTGACTGCCTTTTATTTCATTAACTGACTTTGCCTGCTGACTCATGTAAAAGAAGATCAGCTTGTTCCCTTCCCTCCTGGTGCTTCTTTCCCTACGTCACATCTTGTTCTCTGTGCACCAACTCAGTGACAACATGCATTACCACAGCCTGCATGGGAATCTCTGGTCTGCTGCCTGGAGCTCCTCCTTCCCCTCCATCTTCACTGACTGTGGACTCTGCAGGGCATTTCTCTGATACTCTCACTCTCTCACAGCTGCTGTTGCCCTGTGTTTCTGAATCACAGAGGCACTACTAATATCAGCAATGGGCTCAGATTCGGTCAGCAGCAGGGCCATCTTGAGGTCAGATGGAACTGGCTACTACCACCACGGGGGCAGATTCTGGCATCTTCTCACATAAGGCAGCCCTGCAGCCCCCTTGCTACCGAAACCTTTCCGTGCAAACCCAATGCATCATCATCTGCTATCCAACTGATTATATAAGGAAGCTGTCTGGGATATTATGTGTCATTTTGAACAAGCCCCTTTGGCTATTTCTTTTGGTGTGTTTCTGGCTGTTCTGATGGGACTGCGTAAGTAGATTGTTTAGAGGAGTAAGCATAACTCAAGTAAGGCTGACAGACTCAAGTGATGCATTTGAAATGTTTCTATATGGAGTTGTGGATGGTGTAGCTAGATCCTATCCTCTTCCTCCGTATCTTTGAGTTGAGCAACAATTGACATTTTGTAGTTTTCCGAAGCAAAATGGGCTGCAATAATACTGGCCAAATGGCATGCATCCCAAGAAAGAGCTCATCCAGCATGAAACCCTGGAAGCAACAGCAGTCTCCAATATCTTGCTGTGGAAGTGTTTTCTTCCTAAAACAAGCGTCATGATGAATGAGGAGGTGAAACAGCACAGCTGATCACACGCATCTCTGCAGGGCTGTGCCTCAATGCTGCAGGAATGCCCACCAGAGGGAGCCGCGTCCCTTCATGTCGCTGTCCTTGTGCTATGATAGCCTGTCATCTCTATTTAGAAGACTAAAGATGAGAGGCACGGAACTGACAAATTCCCATTTGGTGGGCACATCTTTTTCCAGATTGAATAATTCCTGGTTGTTTTCATTGCCACCTTAGAACCAACGGAGTTGTGAGTGCCATTTTAAACCCATGTAAAGGCAGTGGAGATCAAGCTTCAACACCGCCAGCAACTGCCAGTAATACTGACTGTAACAGAAGGGTTTGTTTCTGATTTAAATTCCTAATTTCAGGTATTTTAAGAGTTAATAGGAAGCAGAGCTTGTCTGTCATGGCTTGACTAACACGTAAAACTTTGCCCTAATGTCACACTGCCCACCATGGCCAAGGAAAGCCATCCACTGCCACGCAAGCTATAATTGGAGATTTTCTTGGTTCCCAGAAATTTATGCCTCTGCCTTTGGAGTGATGGTGGATGAAGGTGGACATCCAAAGGGTTTGAGAAAGACAACAGATCATTCCACATGGTGATCTCTATTAGCACATCTATGGACTGATGCCCAGTGAGGTGCTGTTTGTTCAAAAATTAACAATAAGGTGATGTGACTTGCCTGAATTTCAGTAATGGCACCAAGCTCTAGTGAGGAGCAGCAGTATTTAATGAGATAACACACACTTCAAATGTTGCCTGTTCCTCAGTAGTGCTGCTCTTTCCCGTGTATCTTGTGTTGTAGGGAAGATCTACGACTGTAGGGTGGAACCTGTGTTGGGTCTGAATGAGGTCACAGTAAGTATGTGGTAGAGTTGGTGGGAATTCAGTGCTGTTTAGGGCTGTATTTCAGTGTTAGTCTGTGAGAGCGTCCTGCAGTGTGCATGTTCTGTGAGGAAAGGCTCAAATGAACCTGGCAGTGTTAGGATTACTGTTGGACGCAATGGTCTTAAATGCCTTTTCCAACCTAAATGGCTATGATACTATTATCATTTCCCATAGGTATTCCTGTCTGTGCTTGGGTGGGTGTGAGAGGAAGGTGCCTTCCAAAGAAAAATGAAATGTTAAAGGAAAAATAGGGCCCTTTTCCATCACTGGCTATTGGCAGCATTGGACCATCACCCTCAGCCATCTTCACCAAAAGTCCTGGGAGCAGAGGAGAGACACCACTACCTTCTCTCTCCTACGCACCAGAACTGCAGAGCAGGGGCCACAGGTGGGACAGGGCATGCAGGTGGGAGAGGTGGGAGACAGGAACACTTCAAAGACGTGGAGGAAATTGCAGGTCTCTTCCACTGAAGAATGTAAGTGCTCAAAATGAAAACTTTGTGATCATACAGATAAAACTGACATTTCCGTTCTGTAGGTGTTAAGTACAGAGGCTGAACTCACTGGCTTAGGGTTTCATACATTTTTAATATAACACAGGTCACATAGAGGAAAAGCTATTTTAGGACTGTGCCCTCCTATATAAGGACCTTACCTGTGACTTGGCATTGCAGCAGAAGCTGTGGTAAATATTGCCAACCAATATATGCACAGGTATATATAAGGCCTGCTTCTTGAAAGCACATGATATAAAGACAGATTTTACACTCTTTCAGATGCTGTGTTGGATTATGGAGCAGAATTTCACATACCTGCTGGGCAGCGGTGGCTCTGAGGACATATTGGTGAGTCACTTCTTGCCAGGTTGCACTCCTGCAAGCTGGGACCAGTAGCACGTCTTAGAGGTCCAGTTTTTGGGGACATAGTACTGGTGGAGATGATGGGCATTTAGAAGAAATCAGTGTGATTGCTGTTCTCTGGAAAGAAGCCAAAACACAGGGTGAAAATATCTTTATCTCTGATGAGACTGTTTTTGTGGAAGAAGACTGTCCTTGAGGGCAGAGGTAGTGCTAGGAGTGTCCTATGGAGGACATCCTGACAGGGATGCTGCTATCCATCTTCTTTAATTGTTCGCTGTCACAGTTGCTTCCCAGGGATGTGGTGGCTGCTGCTGGGGGTGGGCAAGCTGCAAGGGACTGGTGAGCAGGAAGAGGGCATGTCACTGCTGCTGATGCATCCCATTCTGGCACTCAGCTACCTGGAAACAAAGCTTTTAGGAGATGAACGTTAACATGTCAGTTTCTCCCTGGGCCCTGCTCCCTTTCTTCTTTCAGAAAGAAACATAAAATGGGACACCAAAACCCATATCAGGTGCTCTCAGCCTCCTGGCCGTGCCCATGTCATTGCTGGTTTGAGGATGCTCCCTGTCTCTGGCCTCAGTACCCCACCTGGATTCAGGCATAGGCCATAGCCCGACATGGAGCCAGTAGGAGGATGCTGGTAACCTCTATCAGCACAGCTGCATTTTCCTTGATCCTCTCTGCCCCTGGGGTGGAAGGATTTCATCCTGGGTCTTGCAGGGGATGGCCAGACACTCATGTTCATTCCTCAGTTGCATCTTATACCACAGCGGTGGCACATCCGTTTTGTCCTCATGCAGCCTGGTGTGAGCTGAGTCCTGCCTGGTATATCTGCTAATATGGGATTTGGCTCATATGAATTTCATTGTCCTTGAACAGGTGAGTTACACATCACCAACACCTAACTCCTCTGCAGCCTATGAATATGCCTTTGACTACTCAGAACTGCATATCATCTGTCATCCTGAAAGTATTCCAGCATTTGCATCTACCTTATTTCCAGTGCTGTACTCCCTACTGTTTGTGACTGGCCTAATGGGAAATGCTTTGGTTCTTTGGATTCTGACAGTCTTCATGAAAATCAAGACCATGACTGATGTGTATCTGCTGAACCTGACTGTCTCAGACCTCCTCTTGGTATTCTCTCTGCCCTTCTTGGTTCAGTACTCTGTTGTGAGCCAGTGGACTTTTGGAAATGCACTGTGTAAAATCATCAGCTCAGTTTACTTCATTGGTTTCTACAGCAATGTCTTCTTCATAACCATCATGAGCATCGACAGGTACTTGGCCATAGTCCACTCTCTCCATGTTCAAGGGATTCGGACAACTACTGTTGGGTTTATCACCAGTCTGGTTGTTTGGGCAGTTGCCATTTTAGCATCAATGCCAGACTTACTTTTTTTCCAGGAAGTGAATGTCAATAACCAGATTAAGTGCCTCCCTCACTATCCTGGTGGCAACAATGGCTGGAAGTCTTTCAGTAATTTTGAAGTCAACATCCTGGGATGGCTAATCCCTGTTGTTGTCCTCATTTTCTGCTATCACAGCATCTGGAAAAACCTGCAGAAGTGCCATACCAAGAACAAGTACAAAGCAATAAAACTGATTTTTGTTGTTGTCATTGTTTTCTTTCTCTCTTGGACTCCCATCAACATTGTGCTGTTTCTGGACTCTCTGAGGAACATGTCCATCATCAATGACTGCCAGATAAGCCAAAGGCTAGACCTAGCCATGGAGCTGACTGAAGCACTCTCCTTTGTCCACTGCTGCCTCAACCCTGTCATCTATGCTTTTGTGGGTGAGAAGTTCAAGAAGCATCTCCTTGATGCCTTCAAAAAATCTGCATGTTTTCTGTTGAACTGCAGAGGCTATGGGGCTTTCACTGGGCGCAGCCTGGACAAGCACTCCTCTCTGCACACAAAGTCCTCACAGTTGTCTTCTGTTGGCACTGTCTTTTAGAACTACAAGTCTAAAACTATCATCCTGGATAGGTGACCCAAAATGGAGAAATTGTTAACTGGGCATCCATAGCCATGGACTGTTTGAGCAACCTTTGAGCACACAAGAAGTGGAAGCAACTGTTTGATTTTGCTTTTATCGTGGCTGGTTTTGGCATTCTCACTTTTTAGAGGGTTTTTTGGATTTTTTGTTGGTTTTATTTAGCATCATCTTCCCTTTCCCTCAGCACATCCTGCCTTGCTTGCTTTGTGAAATTACCAGCAGACTCCCACTCTGCCAGAGCAGCATGGAGAGGTACTTTAGAAATGTGCCCTCCACCCTTCAGACTCAGTACTGAAACTAATTATGTTTCCAAATCCTTGATACCTGGCCACTCCTTCCTTCCTCTCAGCAGAGTGTGTTGGTTTTGTGAGCAGAGATGGGACTGGCTGCAGGAGTGGGATCCTGCTCTTTGGAAGGGATGTGTTGCCCAAGTTTAAGGTGTCATGCCAGGGCCTGGCTCCCAGTTGACAGATCTGAGCAATGCTTCCAGAGCTTAGTGAGTAAGTAATTGGATAAGAAATCAAGAAATAAATGCTGTCCATGAGTTTTGGTAAAATCAGTATGAATTATAATCTAGGTATGATCCTGACTCCCCAAATGCTACCAGGGCCTGCAGCTTTTTGGCTTGAAGGGTTTGAAGCTGTAGTTTAGAAACGATGCTGTGGATGTCAAGGAACAACCCCTGTGTGAATGAACAAGTGCTGTAGGAATGGATTGAGAAATTGTTACCAGGAAAAAGGCTGAGGGATGGAAAAACTAGTACATCACACTTCCCCATCAGGGGACTTTCTGAACATTTTTGAACTTTTTGAACTGAAAACTGGTGTGCCAACATGGTCACTGCTCTTGAGCAGGTGGCTGGGATTGACATTCCAGTTAGTGTTTGAACTTGGAATGACTGATTTTATATATGTGAATGGCTACCCATTCATATAAATATATCTATATGTATCTATATTATATAGAGGTATGTACATATACATGCATATCTGTACTTGCCCATGTGTGTATATATACAAAAATACACACACATATACCCATATATATACATATATGTACATATACTTTTTAATGTAAAAATACTTTGTACAAATATTGTTAGATAAATGCAATGGTTTTCCAAAGCTTTTTGTTCTCTTCTATTTGTCTCTACAAGATATCACCATATTTTAAGTTTTATAATAAAGATACTGTGTGCAGAGTAATTGCACAATCTTTACACCTGAGGAACCTGTTTCATCATTATTTGTGTCAGCATTTCCATTTTATTCTGTCCTGGACAGATCTACACAACTGATAATCCCTCCATCTGCCTTTTGTCTGGCTCCTCTTCAGTTGAGTCTGCTGTCTGGGTCCCAGCAGTACAGTCTCTACCTTTCAGTTGCCTTATTGCCAGCCAGGCTCCTCTTGGATATGCAAACCCTCTAGCTTCTCTAGAAAGGGTTTCACAAAAATTCAGGGCAAAACCAAAGGGTGGTGGGCAAGAGGATGGCACCAATTCTCTCCCCTGCAGATTCACAGCATGAGCCGTGTAGAGCATCATTCACTCAGCTGAAGCACAATTTATGGGAATGGTTTCTGCAGCCTAAATGGTCTCACCCTGCACCCCTTGTGTGAGTGCTTTGGGACAGGTGCTGGAGCCCATTTGCCCAAACTGGCAAGATGATGATGGCCTTTCTCTGGTTGCTGAGCATGTCTGCTAGGGGACATCTCCGTCTGATCAGAGGATTCATTGATTGCTCTTGTGTAGCTGTTGGAGTGAGGCTTCCCACTAGGGCTCTAACCCAGTGGCATGAGAGTAGCTCAAACATTGCATTCTTTGCACAGTCTTTCACTTTTTGAGCTCTCACTGGAGGACATCCTGCCCTGCTGTTGCCTCAACACCACTCACAAACCTTCTAGCAAGGAAGTAGGAGGCAGCTGGCTTCTGTTTTATCAGCAACACCAGGAGCTGAGTTGGGCCTGACCTCAACTTCTCACTGACCAACCGCTTTAAGCTGGTATTGCTGTCTTCCTGTGCAATGTGAGAAGGTGAGAACACACATCCAGAGAGTGCTTGGGTTCCAAGAGCTGCCCTGTGGTGGCCAGAAGTGTCCCTGTATGTCACAGAGCTCCTCTGCTTTCTGAAGGCACGAGCCTGGAGCAGTCTGATGTCCTTCCAGTGCCTGTGAGGGCATTGAGAGCAGAAGACATCTTTCTGTATCTGTGAAAGTTGACAGACAGTTTGAGGAAAATGTCATATTTTAGGGTTTTCCCAAGAACAGAGAGCACAAGAAGCTGAGGCTAAAACATCCTGCATAGCCCCAGTGCCTGTTCTCCTACTTGCATCAAAGGTGCCCACAACAGGTGTCCCAAAACAGTATCCTGGAGTAAGAAACTAGTCCATATCTGTCTTTTTCTAGCATTATGCTGAAGTCTCCTTCCCAAGGCAACACAGAGACAAACTTATTAAATCCTTGGCAGAGTCTCTGGCCTTCAGGTCACTTGTTCAGGCCAGTGCATACAGTCTGGGGATGAGGATGGGACTGACTCGGTGCCTTCTGGAGGAGTCCTGCCAGCCAGCAGCACAACTCTGCCTCTTTCTGCTGTAGTAATGTCTAGCTACACCTGGTCAGAACCAGGCAAAACTTTAAGGAGGGGAAAAAGAAAAGTTACTGAAGGGTATTTGTGTTCCACTCTTCTCTTAGCTGAAGGATGCTCCTGCACAGGGATTGGCCTACATTAACATACATGAAACTCCCCAAGCCCAGCTCCCCAAGTTAATGTATCATGTCCAGGATAATCCAGTTTTATTTTCAGCCTCTTGAAAGCACTTATTATATATACATACATATGTATACCAGTTAGGAAGCAACATGGAGATTATTAACTGTGCCAGAAGAGGATCCAGAAAGGATCATGACAGGAAAAAAAGCTGCATGACTTTAGGTATTCTGTCCAGATGTAAAAATAGTTTGAGAAATTGAAAGATAATTGAAAGATAACCTTAGTCTGAATATGTCAGGTTTAACTGTAGTGTGTGGGCTGATATTCTTATTTGATTAAAATACCTTAAATGTTAATGTCCTTAAAGGCAGCAAGTAATACTGGGCAAAGCAAAGCTGCTAGTGTAGTGCGTCAGTTTTGACGCACAACTTCTGAGCAGTGTGCTTCTGCTCTAGGTAAATCTATGCTTCCGCTGACTTGGCTGAAATGCCAAACTGTACAGAGACAGCTCACAGAAATCCCCACCTCAGAATAGCATTGATTTGGGTTCCTACAGCCTCTGCTGATGCACGTGTCTGCTGGGGCCCCCGCACTGCTCTTGTCCAGTGGCCACCTGCTGTCCCTGTGGGTCTGCTGTGCTTTCCAGGAGTCAGTGCAGACTAATGCTGGTGTCAGCAGCTGGGTCACACTTACCCCATTGGATGAGCTCTATGCAAGAGAAAAATGCCACCAAGCAAACAGCAGTGTCTGCTCTGTCACCCCAGCAAATGGTTTTTCCTCACTATACTCTGCTATCCAGGCAGACTTCCCACTACAACATTAATGAATGTGCAACATGTGCAGGCAGGTCTGCATCGCCAAGACATTCATCCCTTTCTTAACCTGGCACCCAAGATGTGCAGTCTCTGTGATCCTCCACATGCCTGAGTTGAGAGAAGGTGTGAATGCGTGTGCAGAATGTGAGGACAGACAGAAGGAAGGAAGGACACAGCCCTGGCCCAACACAGGCTGCCAGGACATTGCAAAAGTATTGACTGCCCTTGGTGTTTGAGTCAGTACCAACCTTGACTGCAGCACTCAGCAAGGTAAAGAGATCTGTGTAGCAAGAAATATTTGCAAACCAGCTGCCAAAAGGCAGTGCCATTCCTATACAACAAGGAGTAGAGGAAATGAGACTTGTTCCCTAATGCTCAGGTATCCAACTGGGCTGAGAGCAAAGAGCATTCTTGGGTGGTTTCCTTGGGTCTTTTGTTCCTTCTCACTGCAAGGCAGTCAGCATTTCCACTCTCTACTCTCCACTCTCCTCTCTCCCAATGTCTGCACCTGTACCCGTGCACATCTTGCACCACTATCCCTGCACACCTCGGTGTCCCCAGCACCACACTGCCAGGACATGGGCTCAGCTGCAGCCCTGCAGAGAGAGGGGTGATGCTGGTGCAAATGTACCCAACAGCTTCAGATCCCACAAGCAGCACCAGGGAGAGAGAGGGGAGAGGGAGGAGGGAAGGAGGGAGGAAAGGCATTTCTTTATCCAGCATTTTGAACAGCAGCTTGCTGGAGTGTAGCTCTGCAGCCATTCCTCCTGCCTGGATAAGCCTGGGAGGGAAGGGATGTGATTGCCCAGCCAAAGGCTTCTTCCCATCTTTCTTGGGTTTTGCTGTTAATGTTGGAGCTGACCTCACAAGCAGGGCAGCCTTACAATGCATTCTGAGTGATCAGTGTAACTCAGGTGCACCCTCAGGCGGGTCCAAGCAACTCACAGGTACATCACCTATCCCAGGGGCGAAGGACACCTCGGCAGGAGACCTGACTGAGCCTCTGCCACCTCTCCAGGGCAGGACAGCACAATACCTGTGTGACAGCTGGAGCTCAGGAACACAATGGGGTCACCAAGGCCTAAGTGAGCATAAGCACTAAACTGTTTCAGCGCCCTTACCACTTCCATGACATTTCTAATGTGGGAATAAACGTGTTTCTTAATTTTTGATATCTCTTTGAGCCACTTTCCTTCTGCTTGTAGAAACTGCAAACCTTCAGCTTTCTGTGGCTGTTCCCTTCACCAACCCTCAGGATGAAACATTTTCATCCCTAGACACAACTTCTCTCTTCCTCACTCTGGGTAATTTATACATCTCCACTTTTTTTAATGTAGAATAAATGCATCTCCCACTGGTGGCTGGAAAGACACCAGAGCTCAGCTGTCTTATTGCATCACTGCAGAACAGTGACATGAAGGAATGAGGCTTTCTCTGCTGGGTTTCCTCTCAGAAGTGAGGCACAGAAATGATTTCTGTGATTTCTGTGTGTGCCTGTGTGTGCACATCTGCACCAAAAGCTGCCAGGTGTAGGCCTGATTTTCTGAGTCTGGAGCATTTTAGCCTGCTAGTGGCTGTGGATTTATTCCCAAGGGAAGATTCCTTGGGAGAATTGTTTCTCAAAACAATTTTAGCAAAATAACTGTTTTTTCTCAATATAATCTCTCTCAGCCGATGTTTGTGTTCCTCTAGTTCTACAATGGGTTTGTCTAGACTGGGAATTGAACCCGGGCAACAGCTTGGAAGGCAGGAATGCTAGCCACTACACCATTGGCAAGGAATCTTCCCTTGGGAAGAAATCCACAGCCAGTAGCAGGCTAAAATCCTCCAGACTCAGAAAATCAGGCCCACAGCTGGGTGGGCTCTGCTGCAGGATAGCATGGGAGGAACAGGATGCCGATGTGGCAGGGATGCACCTTCAGAAGCACCTATACCCAGCTGACAGGAAAGATGACTTTTGGAGAAATTAATAGAAAAAATGTCCAGCAGGGGTCAATGCAATCATGGCTATGGTGTGTGTCATGCTGCTGAGCCAGGCAGGGCAGCATCACAGAGCTCCCGTGGGACTGGGGCTCCATCCTGGGAAGAAGGAGCAGGTACCCCCAGGCCACTACTGTTCCCCATTGCCATGCAGAGGGGACTCCAGTGAAACTCTTGAGAATCAAGAGAGCCTCTTTTTGTAGAAAATTGCCACCATCAGGCTTTCCTCCATGGCAGCAAAAGCAGAGTGTGCTGGGGTGAACAGCATTTTGATCCTTCGGGGTAGACATTTCTTTGCCAAGTGCTTTAGTCCACAGAGGTTGAACTTGCCAGTGGTGCCGTGTGGTTCTGATTTTCTGAGTCTGTGGAGTTTTCAGCCTGTTAGCAGCTGATTTCTTCTTCCCTTGAGAGAATTCATTCCTCTCAAGGACAGTGAATGTAAATAAGACTTCTATTTTTTCATAACACATCTAGGTTCTCATAACACCTCCCACAGGTGTTGTTTCTACTATTTAACCAATGAAAAGAAGTGTTGTCTTTACTGACCAGTTATATGGTTCCTTAGCACAGCATATTATAAAAGAGCTGTGCAAAATTGTAAACAAAGCCTTTCTGATCTTTCTTCTACCTGGACTCAAGCTCTTCATTTCGTGTCCAACAGCGACAATGCTGTGCAAAACCCTGCCTCTCTGAGCTGACCTGGCAGCCTGGCCACAGAGCAGGAGGAGATGCCAGTGGTGCTGAAGTACCTCTGGTCTCCACGGATATTCAGAAAAATGAGTTTTCAAATTTGGAAGGCAAATCAGAGGGAGATAGAATAAAAAGAACAGGGTGTTTTCCCTTCTTTATCCACAGTGTCGCTGCACATACATCCTTTAATCCTGATTTGTTCCTGTAAAATCATTGTGTGCCTCCTAGTTGGGAAAGCAGCACACTGTACCTAGCCCTTCCCAGGAAAAGTCTCTCTGGTTACAAGGGATGCAATGTTTTTTTTTGTTTTAGCCTGGAGAAACAAAGGTATTTTCCTCCATCGTGCATGGACCAGAATGAAAGTCTTTTCAGCAACTTCCTCAAATTTTTTTATTCATGAGCTGTCCTCAATACCAGAGGCTTAAGATGGAGAGCAGAGATATGGTTGATGTGGCAGTTGTCTTTAAGCTGGTATTGGTTTCACACCTGTCTATGTTGCAGTACAAGTGCACAGCATGATAATGAATAGCACTCTTATCTAGGTTTATCACTCGCAGCAGAATACAGCAGAAAGCCTTTTCTGTCTTCCAGGGGCGCCCGCTGAGAATCTCCGTGAGTCAGCTTGACTTGGTTTCTCTTTAATATAAGACCCCAGATAAAACCTGTGTGGGTAAAATTTGGCAAACCTCATTTCTTTTTGAGGGTAATAGCCTGCTCTGTGCTCAGTTCCAGTTAAATTCTGGGCAGCACAGGAGGAAGAGGTTGATGACCACCTTCAGGAAAACCCTGTTGCTAGGAGGTTCTACCTGGAAGTAAGCAATGCCTGGGCACAGCCTCTCCTGCTGTTAAGTGTGGGAAGTCCTGAGCCTCCTTCTTGAGGATTTAGGCTGCACAAAGCTATACCAGAGGTACTGTGCTGAGTATTGGTGACCCAGGAGCAGGTGCCCACCAGGGTGAGAGTGGCCATGTCTGTCTGGGTTCTGCCCACATTTTACAGGTCAGCAGCAAAGCAGCTTGGCATGTGCAGGTCCCCAGTGGGGAAGCTCCTGCTGGTCTCACTGTGCCTTCTTTATAAGGCTGAGGGAGGTGGGAATGGAGCAAGACAGCCCTTCATCATCCCCATGAGGACATGGGAGACAACAGCACATCTACAGACAGGACAGTGCTGCTCTGATAGTATCGGACTATCACTGGCATCGAGGAAGCCTTCATTCAGCTTTCTGAATCGCATGGTTCTCACACAACAAGAACATTTCCTTAGTACCATCTACCAGAAATTATCTTTCCGCAAGTTAGGAGTTCATAATTTTGGCAGTCATAGATCCTACTTTCAGGGTGTGGAGAAACCAGCCTTTTCATGTTGTCCTGAAAACAGTGCAGAGTGCTTTATATCTGTTTTTAAAGAATTACTATGCATCTGCTGGCACTTGTCAGAAAAAGGTGAGTTTTGAAAATACACTGCTCCGGCCCTTTATAATTCCCTACCCTTTAAACTTTATTTGCAGCAGTGTATCTTTGCTGTCCCTGGATAACACCTGTCCATGAGTCAGTTCCCTGATTATTTCCATGGGTTCTTGTCCTGGCGCACCTGGCTGACATCACTTGCATAATTTGGCTGATGTTGGGGACCCATGGTTTGACCTTAATTACATTGCGATGTAGCTGTGGGGGATGTAACTTTTGCTAGATAAAGCATAATACAGTAAAAAATCCAAAATGTAATTGGCAGAAGTACCAGAACTGAACTTAGACAAAGATATTTGCCTGGCAACTTGGTAACCAATCCACAAGCAACAGCTCAGTCAGCCTGGAAGATACTCTCCATCCCCAAAATCCCACCAAGGTCAACCTGCCTGAATACAGCACAACTCTGCCTATGAGGAGAAGGTATTTTAATCTCCCTTGACATTTGAGGCAGGGGGAGTAACTGGGGGTGTTTCCAGAACCACATTCCTTGTGTCCTGGAGGGCCTTGGTATTGGTATAGCAGCCAACTGGATGTGGTGTCTGTTTCTCACAACACACCCCACTGCACAGCCTGCTGCCTGGTTCCACCCCAGAGGAACTGCTTTTTGTGCCCCAGTGGTGCCTGGAAGTGTGCTTGGCAGCATCCCAGTTGTGGATGTCCTCAGTGCAACCCTGAACAGGATGCTTGGGTCAGGGGTCAGGAAGGATCCTTGATTAATGAACATCCCAGAATTTTACACCCTCAGACTCCCCTGGTTCTGGGCTGTAGAGAGATGTTATTCTTAAAATCTTGTTTACAGGCAAAGAGGGGGCACAATATATGCATAGGTAGGGCCAAGAATTTATTGTGAGTGCAAAGGCATTCTCAAGGCTCCAATTGTTGTTAGTTTAAATCTGCTGGTTGCAGAAAACCAAGAACATTATTGCAGATTAAATTTTTTTCAATACACATAGTTGCTATCCATTTTCCTAGTGTTATGCTCACTCTTTCCCTGCTCCTTTGGGTCCTAAGGCTGATAGTTGTGGTGAAGTGAGGTGTCAGACTGAGCTGTCAGCACCTCCGGTCCTTCCCTGGGATGAGTGCAACGTTTACCCTGATTTTCCTTCTGTCTTTTTCTAGGATTTGCTTTGGATTGTTTTTCTATGTTTTCCAACATGCTTCTATACCTTCTTATCTCTTCACTGTTCTATGCACAACCTATTATAGGCAGCACCATTTATGTAAGTTAGATACTAATTTTGTTTTCCTTTTTTTTTGCCAGCTCCAGATCTGTGTTTTTTTAATTGACCATCAGTGAGTTGTGTAGAGATGTGGGGCTCCCCAGCCTGTGCTCCATCTTCTAGCACCCCATACCTGTGCTCCTCTGTGCTGCTTCCTGCATCCCCACAGCTCAAGGACCCTGCATTGTACCAAAGTTGTATTTCTATACACTGTACTGTGAGTGAAAAATGTCTCATTCTGCATAGACTGGGGAAAACAAAGGGGTTGACAGCTTTGGCATGCTGTCATGGCACCTCAGGCATTTCTGTCTCTGTGCAAGTCCTGTCCCCTGTAAGTACTTCTGTCCCTCTGAGTGGCTACATCCTATTTCACAAGAAGCCAGCAGGACCCAAGCACAGCACATCAGTACTTATTCAGCTCAGCCCTGAAGCTCAGCCCAGGAAGCCAACATGTTCATGTAGGCATGAGAATTAGAGAAGAGGAAACATACGTTTAAATGCAAACAGGCTCAGCTTGAAGAAAACATTGTTTTTCAATGCAGCTATGAATTAAGGTAAGAGACAATTCTATTTTCCCTATAATTTGACAGAGCAAGATGAGACAAAATGGTGTCTCATGAACTTAAGGAAATTCTTCACTGCTTAGTGCTTGGAACCTAAAAGATATTTAATTTGAATAAAGATGATGTGGGTACTGTTTACAAATTATGTAAGTTAAAAGGGAGCACTTCTGTTAATGAAGTGAACCAGGACAGATAAATTTTACTCGGTCACTAATTATTTGTGGCATCTTTGTGGTAAGGAGAATATTCACCCTGGATAGAAATCCTCAAGGTTAATAAATGCTGATATATGAATAGTATGCAACATTAACCTAGAAGGACAGAACAAAAAGGTACAGCCCTTCTACTTTATTACAAGTTTTTTGTTCAATGTCTGCAAAGATTTCACAACTCAACTCACCAGCATTTCTTGCTTCTAGTTTTAGTCAGTGGACCAACATCCAAAACATCACTGACACTGGAAGATAACCCAAAGCAGAAAATCTGGTAGAGTCAATAGAAAGCATCTGATACAGACAGACCAGCAAGAGAGCAATGGAAAATAAAGCTTTGAAAACCGTTAACTTTCTGTGACTCAGCTTTCCACAGAAAAGATGTTATATGCAGATGTCTGCTGGTTTGAGTGAGATATTTGGGTAGTACAGTGATGGAAACCCTGGTACTAAGTACTTGTGTGATATAAACACAGATCCACAACGGTGGTTCCCAAAATCTGGTCTGTTGGGGCAAGCCCTGTGTGCAGGCAGAGGCAGGGCACTGGATGACAGGATAAAGAAGGCAACTGCAATGAATCAAAAGGGTCTGGGCAGTGTGGAAAAAGTCCAAAAGGGAGAAGAAAAGGCTAAAATTTGGTAAAAGACAACACATAATAAATTGAGAGTAAATCCCATAGAAAACTTGTTATTCCCAGGAAGGAGCTGGCAACTCCAGAACTTAAATCTTCTCCATACACAGTCAAGAAGGTTTAATGTGCTCTGCTCTCTGAAATGATGGAGAAGATGATTTAAAAGATTTCCCACTGCTAGAGAGCCTTCTCTGATTTCTCAGGGGTGTGAGGCAATGTGAAATTATTAATCACGAAAAGGGAGGGGGGGCAGGAAGCAAATTGATGCCACAATAAAGGCAGTGAGAGGACAGAGCCAACAGTTACCATAAACAAGTACAAACAGTGCTCATAGCTACAAATAATCACCTGTTTTTGCAGTCCCTTCAACAGAAATACAAAAGAAATTTGAATGCTTCTTCAGAAGAGAAGGCCTGGGAAAAAGAAATACTGAGGAAGAGCAGGTAAGAGGAAACACTGGCAAAATGGTCAGCTATACATTAAAAAAAAATAGACACAGAGTGTCTGAGCAACTGTGCAAGCAGAAAGGGCAGTTAGGGGAACTAACAGGCTAGATGAAATACCTGTGAAATAAATTTTCCAAGAAAAACCTGATCCTGGCAGCCACCATTGTCAGATGACAACCCCAAACACCCAGTTCCCTGGGGGCAGCTCTTGGGAGGGCACCTGCTCCCTCAGCTCTGCCACTGCTTCCCCAGCAGCTGAGTTAAAGTGCTCCACAGCCTCTCTGAGGACCAAAATAAGTACTGCTCTACAACAATACTCACCATTTACCTAATTTCCTATCCCCTGGCTGATCCAACCATCTCAGGCTGCAGAAGTTCTGTAGAAATTCCTTGCTTCTGGTCATAGGATCAAAACCACCCTGAGAGATATGGATGCAAATTTCAGAACCATTTCAGTGATTTTTGAACCTCACTTTTAACATGCTGGGGAGACACGGGTTGACAGTATGACATGAGTCGTACTGTCAGGACATCCTTCCTAAATGCATGAAATCATTTCTGGAACAGCTTCACATGCTCAGGAGACTTGGTCATGGCCCGAAACATGAACCTATTCCCTGCTCCATTAAGTGTGCAGGCACCAAGGCTTCTGTCAGCTCCATGTCCACCCTGTCAGCCTCAGAGGGGCTTTGTCCTCCCTAGCACCGAGGGAAGGAGCTGAAACCACTGAAAGCTTCAGCTTTTGCTATAAATACACCAGCAACCACGGGGTTTGGCAGGGCTTTCCTTGAGCTGCCAGGGGTTTGGCAGGGCTTTCCTTGGTGCCAGCAAATCACACACTGCTGGTGCAGCTGTCCCTTCCGACTGGCTCACAGCAAGTCTTTCTGGTGAGGCAACAAAACCAGCAACTGGGGGGATGTTGCTGGGGGCAGGATGTACCCAGGACAGCTGGGTTCAGTCCCCTGTGCCTGCTTTGCTGTGGTGGTAGCACAAACAGCCTGAGTGAGGCCATCAGCCTGGCCAGTGCACTGAGGGAGCAAGATCTTGTTCAAAATAATACCTCTGTTGTTGCTCTGAAAGACAGGTGATGAAGCCCTTGACATTGGCAGAGACATCCATGAGAAAGTCCATGCTTTTGTGTTTCCTTTATAAACGATGAATACACTTAATTTTGATGTGATGGGCTGATATAAATCTTGTGCTCTGCTTATTTGCTGTTACCTCCAGGTGTGCATGGAGCATTGTTGAGAAAGCACTTCCCAAAACTATAATGCCCTAGGCAAAGGTGAGAGAGACCCCAGGGATTTTGGACTCTACATTATCTCCTCCTGCCTTCCGTGATCAAAGTCTGATCTTTTCAAATGTATTTGTTCACAAAAAAACACTCTTTTAAGTTTGTAGATTTACATGCTGCTCATCTTCAGCTAGTGGTGTCTGCTTCTAATTTAATTTGCGATATTGATGTAAAAACTGTAGAATTGGATCAGGGAAGTGGCATTCTTTTTTTAATATCTTTGACCTAAATACCATTGTAAATGTATCCAAGGCCTCTGCAATATTCACTCATATTCCTATCAGCAGTTGTTTTACCAGCTTCTATTTCTGAATCACTTACTTATGACACTTTAAGTGGCCTAATTCTTTGAAAGCCTCAGCATCAGGTTTCTGCACCTCCAACTTCACCTTGAATTGGAAAATTCAACAACAAAGCATCCCAGAGAGCTACTTGCTTTTAAAAAACTTATCCCCTAATTACTAGGGGAAGCCTCCATAAATTAAATCACCTAAACTGAAAAGCAATTATTAGGTTTGCAGAATTCTGATGGGTCACAGAAATAGTCCTGTTGGTCTGAGAATAAATGACAGAAGAAAGAAGAAACACCAAAGAAAGGAATTCCCTCGCCTTAAAGTCACTGAGGAAGAACTGGAGGGGTATTGAGTATGTGGCATTATTCCACACTCAGAAGCTAGGGAGGAATGAAAAAAGAACTGATTAGGTGGGAAAACACAGGTTTCAACAGGGTGACTATTTGATAACAACATCTCCAAACTGTGCTGCTTTCTTTCCACAGCTGTCATGATAGCCTCACTGCTCACCCAGAGCCACAGCAGCTCCTACTTCCTTCCAGGGGTCACATCTCAGGATTTGAGCTAGCTAGTGCTGGGGAGAGGACAGTTTAGCTTCTTTAGTCATTTATTACCAGAAGAGAGTCATGCTTGTTAGGAGAATTGTGCCCCACCAGGTCTGCCTCCCTGCCTATCAAGGGCTGTAGGGTTTAACCCAGCGCCCTCCTACTGAGCTTCTCCGCTATACCTGGCCTAAAGCCATTTCCCAGATCAATACCTTCTCTCAAAGTGAGGACTGTCAGACATACAAGATGTCCTTTTCCTACCTGAAGTCTGTTCCAGTCATTAGCCTTTCACTGTTAAAAATGTTCATCTTATTCCTGTCTTGCACGTTTCTGGTTTGAATTTCCCTGCATCACTGTAACAAATAGCTAATCCCACTCAAATAATTAGCAAGATTATTAACACAAGCAAAAGTGAAATCAGGTGTTACCAAATTATGCCTGCAGCTCCTGTATCAAGCTCTGCAATGGTAAAGTCATCCCTCTTTTGTTTCTTCCCATCTGGAAGCTCTTTTAACACCTAAGGCTTGCATCAGCTTTTCTTGCAGTCAAGTTTCCTTTTGGATATGCCCCCACTCTTGAGGCATGGCCCATACTGTTTAACCCCCAAGTGTGTCACTTTGGCTACATTAGGGCAAATGTGAATCATCCAGGAAGCCCCAGATGGTCTGAATCATTCTCCAGTCCCGTAACCCATTTATCACGTGCCCCTGCCAGCTCTCATTGCCAATGTGCTTTCAGAGTAATGATGAAAACATCAAAGAGATTTTGGCTTTCAACTTGTCATTTCCACAGACATTTTACAAGAAATATTCCTATTTCAGCAAGGCTTTCTCCACAGATGTCTGTCTTTCGAGATCTGATGTCTACACCAGTCCAAATCCCATTCCACTGTTATGTTGGTCTTGTTTTGGGCTGGAGACATGTGTTAACCAAATAAACATGCAGTAAAAGTCAGAGCTCTAACTCACTCACACAGCTCCCTTTTTGAACCTTGCAAGCCCAAACTAAAAATCCTCTTCTATAAAGCCACATGGATTGGCCTTAGCTGCACTCTGCCCCTTAACAGTTTAAATTCATTTTGCCTAAGTTCAAGGTTAGGTTAGATCAGTCCTTTCACCTTGCTTCCCACTTTCAGGTCTGCATGTAGAAGTGAAATAGGGAGAACATCTCCCCACTTCAGGACTGAATGAATGACCGAAATTTAAGATTTAAAGTAACTGCATTTGGTGGGATGGGCTTGCTTGCTTTTGACCAAGCAGTTCCAGGGGCCATTGCCTATGAATGGAACCACCCTCCTCTGAAAAATAAACGAAATTATTTACAGGAACTAGCAGGGTGTAGGACTAGCAATTGGGCTCCATCTCTGGTTAATGCATTAACTGTAAGCCTAAATTTTGGGTGGTGTATCACCTAAACTGTGGGTAGAGGTGTCCGTGGCAGTCTAATGATTCTGTGGTAGCTGCTTGGCCAGGCTGGTGAAGTTTTACCCCAAGTGCCATCTCCTCCTAGCTCTCACCCAGTTCTGTTATTTTCTTTAGTCTCTTTCTGTTGTGTGTTAGAAGTGCCACCATACCTACAATATTTCATTTGGAGGTGCCTGAGGTCATCCCTATGTTCTTGCTGAGAATCACCAGCTGATAAGAAGCAAGTACCCACCTGCAAATGCAAAAAAGCAAGAGCATTTATACTTGGGTAGGGTGATGGCAGTTCAGATCTAAAGGTGAAAAAGGGATATACATACACCTGTAGGGTTTCACAGGGTTTCTCATAAAGCCTAGAGCTTCCCAGGGCCAGCTGATTCATCAGGGTTTCTCACAAAGCCTGCAGCTTCCCAGGGCCAGCTGATTCATCAGGCTATTCAGTGTGCACTGAAAACTTCTGCCAGCATAAGAAAAGCTTGTAAGCATCACTCAGAAATGCTGACTAAGGTGTGAAAATCTTTCTGAGGCTGAAATACCTTTATTAGCATATTGTGCAAATCTGAAGCATGACCCTCTGGCAGAGGTCTGGATTTGGTAATTTTTTTCACTTCTTTTAATTTGGTGGTAGGAGCAGCATCACAGGGAGGCAAACTGCTTGTAAATCTCCCTCTTTTGGCCCATAAAGCCTGGTAATATGGCACTTGGCTGAAGTGCCAGGGATGAGACCTGGGGAGATCAGATATATAAACAGGATTTGTTCTTGTGTCACCCAGCCTGATGTCAGTGTTGTTTGAAGATTGAAATGCAACTTCTGTTGCTTAGAGGAGTTTGCAGACCTCTCACAATTTCACTTCCCTGTGTATTGCATGGGGTGCACATGGTGGTTGGGAATAGCTGGGTTGAGAAACAGGGGTCTTGGTCTTGCTATCTTTGAGATAGCTATAAACATGATCAAGAGCAGAAGTGTTTGTGAAGAGTAGGGTGTAAGATTGATGGGGAAATCCGGAGAGAGAGAAAAGTGGTTGAGCAGCTCCATGAGAAGCAGAAGTGAATCTGCTATTTCTTATAGTCAGCAAGGGAAAATAGCTGGTGGAGAAATCTCAAAGCCTTGCAGTCCTGTGTACTCCACACTCTTCAATTCACTCCGTCCCTTAGGTGAACATTTATTGTAAGCATAAAAGAGAAAATTGGGTTGAAGCTGATGATGAGAAACCTGTGGTATGTGCTGCAATGGACTTTGAGGGGCTGACATAGAATATCTGACAAGAAGGTATGGAGGATGGTCAGATCTAAGTTTCTCTCTTTAAGGTGCAATGTAATTTCAACACATTATGTCTATCTGGCATAGGCTGGGTCTTGGGAGCCCTTATAAATTTGCATCCCATCTAGTGAATATCATGTTTAAACTGAGCAAAGTGGTATCAGAGGAGCTGAATGTTTGAGCAGTATTGGTGGCATTGCCTGTGCAGGATGAGTGGTGGTGGAAGAATATGAGTGATTGCTGATATATGACATCCAGGAGCTAGATAGTGAACAAGCCACAGACTGCCAGCAGATTCAAACACCAATGTCATTTTGGTAAGTGCAGTTCTTGTTTGCCCCTGGACATGCAATACAGAATCTTACCCTTCCCGTTGTAGGTATCACAGACCCCACAAGCACCCATCCAAGGGTAAAGGAAATAATTTGCTACTGTAGAAATGAATTATCCTCATCAGTGAGCTAGAGGAAATTATTTGACTGAATAGGTATTTCAGGAAATATCCTAGCACAAGTGATGTTTCTGTTTCCTTCACTAAGGCCATGAGTTTCTCCTGGGTAAATGTTCTCCAGTGAAGAACGTGGCCATTCCCATACCTAGGTTCCACTCCAGGCAATGCCAGTTCAGAAGTTTGTGCAGAAGTCTGCCAGACCTGAGGGCTAACCCCTGGTGGGAGCTGCATCTCCTTATATGTGAGCTATCCTGTGTCCAACCGAGCACACTGACTTCTGTGGACACATGTGGAAACTCTCAGATATCTGGAAATCTGCCTTTCTAGATATGAATTAAGGGAACAAGCATGTTAAAAACCAGCCTAGCTAGAGGTTCTTGGAAAGTTGGGTAAAGCAATGTGCATTCTTTCTTTTCAGGGCAGGGATTTCACACAGCACAGTCAAGGCAAGCACCACCGCACAGCCCTCTCTGGATGACAGCACAATTAGCAAAGGTGTTAAGGGGATACAAGCAAGCTTTGATCACTTTTTCCCTCTTTGTCTGGTGAGACTGCTGGTTGTTACATCAGGAATGACATGTCTGAAACAGGAGCTGACATGGCAGAGAAGAAGCTGGGACACTTTACAGAAACAGCATGATCCCTGTCTGGCATTGCCACCAAGTCACAAGGTTAGGACAGGACTTCTGGAGGTCTCTTGTCCAAAGCCATTCACAGAGCAGGGCCAGCTGAGTTTCAAATACCTCCAGTGATTAGATCCCCCAGCCTCCCTGGAGTTCTGTCCTGGTGTTTGACCACCATCGTGGCAAAAATTTGTTTTCAAAACATTAAGTAGTGATTTCCCATGGTATTGCTACATATTCCCCTGAGGAAAGTTGCCTGCTTCACCTTTACACCTTCTTGCTAAATCCCTCTTGAGACATCTCTGAGGCTGAGGCTGACCAAACCCAGTGTCTTCTTCTAGGCCAGGTGTTGCTGTCCCAGCCAGTCACTTCTGCAGCCCTCCTCTACCCCTGCATCAGCGAAGGGCCAGCTGTGAGCACAGGAGCCCGCAGAGAAAGGCGGAGCTCTGGCACTGCACAGATGACAAAGGAGCTGGCAGGGCTGACAGAGTGACAGGCAGGGCCTGGACAGACTCTGAAGGCAGACTCAGCTCCCAGTTCCAGTGGACAGATACTGCAAGAGCTGCTCTGCCCATGGGTGTGCCTGCCTGCTGCTAGCAGCTTTCCCCAAACTGTGCCCATGCCCCAAAACTACCAGTGCTGAGACAGCATTTTCTAGCCCACTTTTCCTGTGCAAACCACAACGATGTTTTCTAGAGTCTGCCAGTGCTAATCATTAGGGTTTGAACATTGACATTAAAAAACATATTTTTAAATTGAGAGCTTGCATTTCCAACTAGCACAAAAAACAGCCTCTTTAAGATATTGCTACAAAATAATAGGCCAGAACTTCACAGCCTACACCAAAAACAAGGCTCTGGCAATGAGACAGTAGGAGAAAATGTTGGTATGGTCACAGTAGGTACACCTGGGGAAGATCGTTGTCATTACCACCATGTCATAGAAAACTGTCTCATGCCTGTGGACATCTTTTTGTCATGTTAAGTCTTGCATGGCTTATTGGAAACAGAAGGTATAAAAACTATTGCTGCAGGTGAAATGTGGATTCCAATCATTTAGCTATAAGTGTCAGGAATCAGAATAGCTGTACACCATCAGCACCTACTGCTGAGCAGTGTGTCCATGCTCACCTTATATTTGGGAAAAGAAGTTTCATCAGTGTGGTCAGCAGTCTGGAAAGCAGTCTGTCTTGTCTTAAAGCAGATTTGGCCTGACCTGCATTGAATGAGATGCACTGCTCTTTGTTGGCTATACTGGCAACACGTCCCACTAACTGGAGTTGTAAACATCTTTATTAGAGACAGCCTATGGTCACTGAACTGAGTCCGATCTGTACAGGCACCGGGGCATTCCTGTAAGAAGATGATGACACTGTACCCAAGGGCTAGGTATTAGTTGCACTTTTGTTATTATTTTTCTTTCAGTCTCAGCTTTAACAGACTGGTTTGGCCATGTTATCATCTCCTTGGGCTTCTGCACAGTGTATCACACTCAATCTCTGACAGCAAGAGCAAATAATGGATACTTACAGGCTCTTTATCCAGCCAGGGAGGGAGCAGACCAAATCCAGCAACCTCTGCACTCCTTTAGGATTTTTGATTCCTTGCAAACAGAAATCATTGTGGAGACTTGAACACCACATCCAAAAGGAGAGCAGATGAATTGACAGGTGCTCTGGGTTTTTGGGTGTGCAGACCAGTGAGCCCAGAAGTCTGACACCTGCACCCCATACTCTCTTTGGATTCAGCCAAGGTGAATTCCTAGGTCCAGCCTCACAGCCAGAGCAGGAGTAGTCACAAGAAGCTTAATTGCTTGAGAAAAAGGGTCAATATATTTTCTCTTCTTTTCATCATAGGATGATTTTTAGAAAAGCCCCATCAAAGATCCACCTGCTGCCAGCAATGTCCCAGTGCAGACTTGCTCCTCCCTTATCAGCAAGTATCAGTTCAGGCCTGGCCAAACTGTCTTGCCACCCTTCCAGCCCAGGGTTAGCGAGAGGGGGAGATGGGGCTGTTGAGATGTTGACAGGCACTGAATCTGTTGTCAACATCTACTTGTGAACTATTGTTTCCTGCCAAGCACTGCCCACAGACTGGTAGAGCACCTGCATTGCTCGTGGTGCAGCCATGCACCACATACACAGCCCAGCCAGATCTCAGCTTGCTGCTGCTCCTGCTGTGTTTCAATAAGTAGGGGCTTATGTGACAGCCCTTGAAATTCTCATTAATTTTTTTCTTATCCTAAGGAGTTAATTTTCAGTGAAATACATGTAAGAGCCGAAACTGGGCTTTTGTCATAACATAACTGCCATCAGCTCTGCAGTAATACAACCCTCACTAAAATAAATAGTGACAAAATCCCAAAGCATGCCTGGTGCAGTGCCTCAGTATTTTACCACGGCACATAGAAGATCACTGTAATGTTATTTTCTTTACTCTTTCCATTTTGCCTCTAGCCAGCAAATTCAACATGACAGAAGCCTACGCAGAAACCACAGCTGAATACGCTTATGATGAACATGCTTTCTCCTGCAATAAAACTGACATCCAAGAGTTTGGGAAAATATTTCTGCCAATATTTTACGTTGCAGTGTTTGCTCTCGGCCTCACAGGGAATCTAATGGTGGTGTTTGCCATTGTGAAAGGCAATAAAAAAAGCATCACTGATATTTATCTCCTGAACCTGGCTTTCTCTGACCTTCTCTTTGTGATCTCCCTCCCGTTCTGGGCGTCCAACACGGTCCGTGGATGGACCCTTGGGACTATGGCATGTACAGCTGTTTCCTCACTGTATTTCATTGGTTTCTTTGGGGGCATGTTCTTTATCACTGTTATCAGCATTGACAGGTACTTGGCCATTGTCCGGGCAACTTACACTCTGAAATCCAGAACAGTAAGGCATGGCTTCCTTGTAACCTGCGGAGTGTGGGCAATAGCGGTTTTAGTGTCAGTGCCACATTTTGTGTTCTCCCAGCTTGTAGAAAATTACTGCATTGCTGTCTTCCCAGAGAAGCTGGAGAACATCTGGCCAGTGTTCTGCAATATGGAGCTGAACACCATTGGCTTTTTCATCCCAGTCTGTATCATATTCTATTGCTACTGTGGGATCATCAAAACCCTCCTGTCCTGCAAAAATCAGAAAAAAGCACGAGCCATAAAACTGATCTTGGTTGTGGTGCTGGTGTTTTTTCTGTTTTGGTCCCCCTACAATGTACTAATTTTTCTGGATACTTTACGTCACTATGAGTTATTCACAAATTGCAACCAAATTAAGTCGCTGGACTACGCAATGCACCTGACCGAAACCATTGCATTCAGTCACTGTTGTCTCAATCCTCTTATCTATGCCTTTGCTGGGGAAAAATTCAGGAAATACCTTTATCATGTCTGCTTGAAGTACTGTCCATTCCTGTGTTTCTGTGGGCCCTGCAATAACTACCAGGTCCGTCATTCAGTTAGTTATGCAGAAAGTGTGGTGAACAGCAACATAACCCTGAACACCAGCGACCAGGAAGGCTCTGTCTTTGTCTAAAAAGGTCTCAGAAAGAGAAATGTATCAGCATGTGTCTCCTGCAGGGATAGCAACCACTGAGGGGTTGCATTTACCCACATGAAGAGCCTTAATGGCTGCATGGAATTACTGTCATGCCTCTGGTTAAGCATTTTTTTAAAAACAAAAGCAGTACAGTATGTCAGTGTTGGACATGTAATGGAATCAAGAGCAAGGAAGAGGGAAAGTAGAAACAAAAGGAGCACTCTGTGCCTAGAAAAGGAGGTGGAAAATAATTTAAATGTAGGGAACACTTTGAGCAATTCCATCACTGGAACTTGTGCATGTGTCAGTGTATGTGCATGTGATACTGATGTACATAGACTCATTTTTTAAGGAAAGAGAAATCTCTTTAATGAATGCTGACTAACTTTTAGGAGAGGGGAATATTTTTGATAGTAAAGGGGTGTATTTTTGATGCTATATATTCATAAGGGAGTGATATTGTGGTTATTGATTACAACAAATGTTTTAACTGTGCTTTCATATGTAATAAAATCCCACTGTTTATAAAGAAAAGGAGTTATTTCTGAACACGTGTTTTGTGTCACTTGTTCACTCTGTGTTTATAGCATGCAATAATCGGAGCAATGATCTCTAATCCATCCTTTAGGATTAGAGATATGCCAGTTGGTGTATCTCTTGATTTCCACGGGCTTGGTCTCAGCCAAATGCCAGAGCTCAGTGGAGACCTTCACTCAGCACATCCCCAAGGGCTGTGACCAGGGGACATCAGCACCCTCTGGAACAATGGGAACTAGAAGTATGGGTTTGGATATCCCTGTGCTTGGTCCAAATACAACATGATCAAGCCGAGCATGGTAAGTGCCTGCCTCTCTTGCCACATGTAGTAAACACCAACCGTGTCTACACTGTCACAGACAATGGTTTGGGGACAAAATAACTACTTGCCCATGCTGCTTCCCACAACCTTCCTCAAGCTTTGGGGTCTCTCCCACTACAGCTGATTTCCCCAGGGAAAAGTGCAGCTGTACCCAGACCTAATGCATCCCAGAGGACACATTTCCCATGTGCACTCCACAGCCTCCAAATATCCTTTTTACTCACGTAGTAACAATGCACTGCGGACACGAAATGTCCATCAGACAACTGAGTCCTTTACCTGTGCATCCCTGTCATCACCTACTGCAAAACCAAAGGAGAATTTGTTGGCACTGTGGACTAGAGTTAGGTGAGTGGAAAAAGGACTGTTGCCAATAATGAAGCTGAGACCACCTGACAGGGAAAAATCAAGGACCAATCTTACAAAACAAGCCCATGACAGTAGAACCCTCTTTCTGTACACTGATGGAACTGGTAATGTGTCAAATCTGAAGAAACACTCTCACTTTTGAACTAACACAGAAAAGTTGTTTCAGACTGTCAGGGGGAGGAATAGGGCCTTTCTTTGTGCACCTTAGTACCACCTTGTTTCCTAGAAAATGTGAAGGAGAGTGTGTCCATTGAGCAATTTTCCAATGGCAATAATTACACAAATATTCCACTTTTTGCTACTGAACATTCATCACAATCTACAGTAACAAACAAACAAACAAACAAACCCAAAACAAACAAAACCAACCAAACCCCATTTTCATAAAACCCTTTGTATTTGGTGGAAATATATTCTCCATGCTCAGTTTTGTAATTTTCACCTATAAGTGGATTTCCAGACTTGCTCTCTAAGAATAAACGTAGCATGAGTGTCATTTGAAATTAAATTATTTTTCAAAATTCAGTCTGCCTAATCAAGTGATGTTTGTCCCTACCCCCAAGAAAGTAGTATTTTAGGAAATGGTATTTTTACAATGTTTTTGAAGAAATGCCAAGATGTGCAGAAAGAAAGAGGAAGGCTGTGAGACTAAACAAGAAGTTATCTGCATGAAGTCGGCCTGAAGACGGTGGATTGCCAAACTGAGCAATGCAATAGTGCTTGGGTTATTCAACTTCCTTTTGATTTTCGAGACAGTGGTGAGTTACTGAGTGGGAAGAGTAAAAGGCACCTTTAAATATGATCCATGTGCTGTCTTCAGAATGAAAGGCAGAAACCCAGAGCTTGATGCCAGCTCTCCAGGAAAGGAGAAGTTTTTGCTGCTTTGACCCAGGGTTCCCCAGCAATCCTACCCATCACCAGCACAATGCATCCTTATCCTTCCAGATGCATCTCCCTCTGGCAGGGCACACTTGCTACTGTAAGTCAACTGCCTCAAAAGCCCTGGGTCCTCTGCAAGCTGCAAAAAACTTTCAACTCTAAGTCAAGGGCCCCTCCTGAAACCCTGCACTCCTGTCTTCTCTGCCACACTGTGCAATGGAATACTTCCAAGGATTGTCAGCATAACATTGTCAAATTTTATTCCATGTATTTGGAAGTTATTATGTTTGCCATTTATTTTCATGGTTTTATTGCTCAATATGTGAGCATTTGTATGAGATCAAAAACCTCAGGGGATTTCAAGACATTTCGCTCTGCAACAAACTGCTAATTTATGCAGGTTCCTCCTCATAAGAGCAGTGGTAAATCTTTGAAAACCCAAGTGAAAACCAAAAATCACCATTTTCATATTTTTTTTGTATTAACAGGAAGAATATTCTTGTAATTATTTCTTTAAAAACTTCAGCCTCCATGGGACATACCTGTGCTCTGAGATCAGCAAGTAGCAAACTTTACTAGGTCTGGGTTCAGCTGCAAGCTGACAGGCATTGCTGCCCTTTGCTTCACTGCACCATTCAAGCCTGATGGAAAGCTTATTGATGTCTCTTTAAAAACTGGACTTTCAGTTAATTGTAGCTTTTATTTAAAGATACAACTTCTCTTTCAAAACCTCTGGGACAGGAAACTGGTGTTTCTAACTGCCTAGTCAGTTTATGACCTGCAAAGCTTTTCTATGTGCAGCATTAATGATACTTTATCTTTAGACTGGATCAACACATCCCTGAGGACCAGCAACATCCAGTTCCTACCCATTACCCACGAGAAAGTAAACCACTCTCTCAGTATGGGATAAAACCTTTTCATCTGCCATAAATTAAGGACAGATTCTTGCTTACTTAGCAAGTCACAATTTACACATGGAAATGCACACCCACTTGTAAAAACCCATTGAATAGTGTTTAGTTGTGCAAAAAGGGGGTGAGGGGCTGGGTTTGGGGGGTGGGTGTTGGGTGTTTTGAGGGGTGATGAGCTAACAGGGTTAAGTTTGAGGAACTAGTAAAACCCGAATCCAAATTTCCTCAACAGGTTCATGACTATATTTCATGTTCTACTTAAAAATAGAATGAACAAGACACATATTTAGCTGAACTGCTTGCAGTGAGGTACATGGATATCAGTATTTTTTTTAGGGTTTTTTTTTTTTTTTTTTTTTTTTTTTTTTTTTTAAACCACTATGGATTCTTGGGTTTTTCAACAAAAACCTTGTACAAAAAGCTTAGAAGTGCACTGGGTCAAAGCATCACATTGCCCTAGGAAATTGCTCAGCAGTGAAAGCTGTAATTTTCAACACTGGCATCAGGAAGAGCCAGACACTACCCATATATTTCCTTTGGATTCAGCATTTGGTGGGAGTGAATTTGAAGTGCTGGCCCAGGGTAGCCTGAAGTTTTAATGACATTCTTCCCAGAGAAACTATTAATGAATTAATGGATTATGGGTTAAGTTCTGTCATTTTCATTTTGTCTCCTTAACTTTTGTGAGGTCCCTCACTGACATCTTGTGACCGATACAAGGCCCTTGTCTTAGCAGGACAATAAGGGAAAAGTCTGATCCATTTAAATCCCAAGTCCCGCTATCAGTAAAAAACAAATGAGAATTTTTCAAAGAAAATCTGAAGTTGCACTATCTCTACCCACTGTTGCTTTTTCAGGTCCCATCTGGTAATGTCTTTCCTTTGTAGTTATAACCCTTGCATGATGCATATTTGCCAAAGGCTATTAACACACCACTTCTAAAATAGCCATTGAATTAAATATTTTCTGTATTAAGAACATACCTACTTCTGCTCAAAGTGCTACTTTTTGCATTTCAGTTTCTTAACTCCGTAGGAAACCTGAAACTCTAATGAAAATCTGTCATCCAGAGTTATTATTTTGAAATTCAAGTTCAATAATCAAAGCAAAAATTGAGAACAATTTTTAACTATTAAAAATTGGTTTCTGACACTTAACCACATACATATAGTTTCTGTTGAAGTTAGCAATAATTCTGCCGCCACTTGTAAGCAGAACTTCCTAATTTACTTGGTAGCCACTGTAAGAGTTTGGTTTTCACCATACACACCCAAACATCGAGAACTATGTTTTACAGGGCCAGTGTTAACACATCGTTTTCGAAATGGAAAAAAGAAATCCACCAACTGTTCCTGACTGATTTTGATTGTTACACAAATATGCAACACAAAAATGTTAATATATTGCATTTTTCGTTCCTCTCCCTAAAGAAATACTGTGGAATAACTCCCACTGGACGTGAGGAAAATGGTTTGTTTTTGAAGAACAATTTGCATTTACCACATTTCTAACCATGATATTTCAATCAGCAGGAAGGAGCACATGAACTGAAGCACAAGCACTGAAGGCAGAGTTAGTGAATGGGCTGGAGAATGCAAGCACAGGTTCTGGCACAGCTGTTTCACTATACAGGGGATATAATCCACTTTCCAGCTGCAGCTGTCACTGGAACAGTCTGTTTCCCACTCCACTCAGATTTTAAGTCTCTGATAAATTGCATGTATTTGTCACTGCTCCATATCCAGCTGCAGCACAACTCATAGGTCCAATATGCCAGGCAACTGAGAAGCTGCATTTCTCCCGTGGGGGGTTCGCGTTCAGCCCATACATTTGCTCCATTAAAATTAACGCCAGCGCCACCGAGAGGCACGGAAATGTCAGCGGAGATTGCAGCGGCCCGTACTCGCAGGGCACGTCGGAGGACACCGACAAAGCTGAGGAAGCACAGGGCCATGGCTCCACGCACCTGGGACAAGACAGTTCCCCCTGGTGTCACACACGAGCTACTGTTCCCATAGGGAATCTGTGCTCCGGGGCAGGACGGCTCCTTTACAGGTGAGAGCTGCTTGAAATCCTGAGCTGCTGCTTCAATTATTTTTTCCAGTCTCCAACCAGGTAGGAGATGACCAGAAGGAAATGGTAAATCTGAAACGCACCTGGGGCACGTTGTTGAATCACCTTTGTCCACAGCCCTTTGCCACCCACTCTGCCCCAGGCAATTGCTGAGCAACATGGATCCCAGCTTGGCCATAGCTGGAGTACAAGGCAATGGGGAGAGTTTCCCACTGGAAGCGTCTCAGCCAGTGGTGCTAATGGCCTGTGACCTGGCAGGAATGGGGAACGGGGTCAGCGTGCCCAGGAATTACTTCTTCAGCATTTCCTAGGGATGACATGCTAGGCCTTCTGATACAGCTGAGGGACCTTCACCTCACATCTTCTTTGCTCTGGAAGGATTGTGTCTGAGGAGGCTCAAAGATGTGTTTGCCTGTTTTGGGAATGGCAGTATTAGAGCTGACTAAAATTTACCCAGGTCATGACCCCTAAGTGGCTTCAGAGCCCCTCTGCACTGAGTCTCTGCTTTATTGTAATCCCCCTTGGACTCCTGTCTTAGAAAATCGGTATCCTCATTCTGTGATCAGCTTGTTTGTTTGGGATTTTTGTTTTGTTTTGTTTTGTTTTTTTCCCAAAGAAGCCCTCATTTGAATCATTAAGTCTTACCCTCACTTGGTCTCTTTGTTCAGCTCCTTTCCCTTAGTCCCATTACTGAGTCTTGCTCTCAAAATCCTCCTGGTAGTTCACATTTCAGGAGGCTACAGTGAAAGGATGGACAAAATTCAAGTTACAATAAAAACAACACAGAATGCCCAGGCCAGGGTTTACAGTTTAAGTCAGACTCAAAAGGTGCAACTGCAGACAGTGACATACATCTTTTTGCGCAAGGCTAACAGCACCTGGAGCCAAATATTCCTAGAGTCACCACACCCTCTCACTATCCCTGTAATCACCCTTGCTCACACAGGACCCTCTGCCTTAAGCTCATTCCATCATTCCTTCTGCCCGTCTTTAGTGCCAGTGCTTTCCTTGCATTTCCACCAGAAGGTGGCACTATTAAATTCCACTGCACCTGAAAGTCATTCATGGTTAAAGCAGAGCACCCCAGTCAAACAAGTGGTGTTACTGATGAGCAAGTACAGAGTGTAAAAAATACGTTTATGAAAAGTCAGAAAAAATTTGTCACTATATTGTGCTGGTGGAAGAAACATAAATTTCTCCGAGGTTTTATTTGCTTGTGAGCAAATGAAAGTCTGTGGATGTAAAATTAACTACAGGCAGTTTCACCAACAATTCAAAAAGCACATCAAAATATCCTGTGAATCACAAAGATGACAGAGATGCTCCAATGAAAACCTTTTGTTGTGTCTGTCACAGTTTTATTTTGGTGTCCTGAGTGGTTTCTCTTGCTACTAAAGGTGAACTGAATATTGTATAAAAGTTGGCTGGACAGCTCTTGCAGGGAAGCAGCTTTTCCATGCCTGGGCCTTAGGAAACATGGAAAGATTAGTAGTTGGTAAGATGAAGTGTTAGTTCTTTCTCACTCATGATTCTCTGCAAATACTTTAGTTTTTTAACTAGCCTCCTTTATATTACATCTGCTATGGGAGGAACATGTCAGGAGAGACTTTGAAGATGTATTTATTTAGGATAAGGCCAGTCATTAAGTGTTTAAAGGCTACCAGCAACTGAAGTGTTGGAGACTTGGGGGCACCAACACAAAGCACACAGAACACAAAGCCTTTATGCCACACTGTTATCCTTCCTCTGTATCTAAACTCATCACAATAAACAACAAAGTGGCCTGAGAACACTTCTGCTATTCACCACTGCCTTGCTTTTTTTTTTTTTTTTTTTTTTTTTTTTTTTTTTTTTTTTTTCTGAAAGACTAGCCTTTAACAGGACCTCATAAGGATGATTAGGTGATGGCTGGGACATTTAGGAAAAAAATTAAATCTCAGGTATCAACTGCTCCTCACAGTGGAAACAGCCCTAATTTCTTACCTATCTGTAGAACCAGTTTAGTAACATTAAACAGGTCATTAACTGAACATAACCAAGGAAGCTCCCTGCTGTGCAATTTCACATTTAAGAAGAATAAAACTCATGCTTTTTGTAAAATTTTTATTTTAAGTATAATTCAGCATACAAAATGTCAATTTCTGTCATGTTTGAGGTGAGAAGTTTCAGTTCTTTTTTTTTATGAGGAGTTCTGTCTATAGCAACTTTGCAAGTACAGCATGTAGAAAGAAAGCAAATTAGCCTGAGGAAAAGGATGACTGACACCATTCACAGAATCACCAGTGGATACAAACAGTAGAATGCACAGAGCTGGTCCACTGAAAGAAGAAAGATGAGGGGAATTGCAGCTTAGCATTGGACAAAGAAAAGACAGTTTTGGCTTAAATAATTTCCTTGTCAGCACAAACAGCTGTCTTAACCAAAGGCAATTCATGCATTCAAAAAGATTGAAGCAAATTGTGAGTGAATCACCAGAGAAACAACAACAGTAGTTGTCTCTAAAACTAGGAAATTATTCACTTCCTTTTTTAAGTTCTGTCTCGGATTGCTCTCAGTTTTGCTGCAGGAAATTTGGAATAAATTAAAAATTACAAAGAAAGGAACTGTACAGTGAACTGGTAGGAGAAACACTGCTGACAAGAAAGGATGGGAGCTACAGATGTGCAAACTGTGATCCAAATTCACCTGAATTGCAAAAAAAGAACCCCACAAGGCCAGACCACACACGAAGAATCTGGCCACCTTGTGGAGAGGATGGTTTGATGAGAAAGGTAAATGTTTGTACATCTGTGACTATGGCAGCCAGGATCCTGCGCTGATCCACACAATCAATCAAAATACTAATTCTTGTAATAGTGGTTCCTTTTTATTTACTGTCATCTGCTTCTCTTGTGGGCCAGCCTCTTCCAATGAGAACTTGTCTGAATCATCTGTCCCTGGCCAGCACTGAGATCAAACAGAATGGATGGTGCATTGGCATATCAGCGGTAAGTATCTCACAGCCTAGTTAGTGGGTTAGGTAAATGTCTATCTCCAGTCCTTCCTTGGGCAAGACTCCTACACCTCCTGTAAAATGTCAAATTAATACTAAGACTTCCCATCAAAGATGGGAGTGGCTGAGATAATCTTTTGGTGAGAAGCAAAGTTTTTTAAGGTATTGGTTTGTTCCACATTTTGCTTTTATTATGTTTTTTTCCTGTTGCATTTAATGTGCCCCCCCACACACACCATTCCATATAAAAGGTTAATCTCTTTCCAGTAAGGCCAATCAGGTTTGGTCCACCCCTGAGCACTCGTGATTTATTTGGTGAGTGTCACATATCCTGATACCATTTAATAGAGGGGTAAAATGACCTCATCTTTTCTTCCCCTGAAAAACCTTTAGTTTTACAGCAACATCACTGAGAATGCTTCCCCCTTACCCTGTAATCTTGCCAACTCCTGCCATTCTCTTTTTCTTAGTCCCTTCCAGGTTCTCCACAAAGCATCTGAAAAAGACAGGCTGCCATGTGTTAGAAGGGGACCTCAGAGCTCCCCTACTGGAGCCTACAGTTATACTCAGTCCCTTCCACTCTTCTTTCTCTCCTAGCAGTTGCAGGACCTGCACTCACAACACCTTTCCTCTATTTTCTGCATTGTCTCATTTGCTCAGAGATGTCTTTTTTTTTTTTTTCCTGTTTTCTCTCCAGTTTTCCTTGCAGGTTCTCCCAGAGACTCTGTTCATTGGTAAGCCATCAGAATGTATTTCAGGATTCATTGACATCCTCTTGATATTCACAAACTGGCAGATATATTTTTAAATCTTCATTTTCTGGAGTTCACACGTAGTAAGTTTTCAGCATCTGTAGCTGCAACGATTTTTCTCTTTTTTGTGGCTGAGCATTCCACTTCCTGCAGAAACACTCTTGCTCAGTCTCCTTACAAAGACTGCCCTCCCCATTTGGCAATTTAGCATGAAGTGTATTGGTATTATGGCAGGTGCATTTCCTAATCAAAAGTCCTCCAAAGAAGGACTGGGCAAAAGGCACTGTGCCAGGTAGGTGCTTTCTTCAGGCTAGTGCCATATGGATCATTCTAAACTGTAATTCACATGGCTGCAGACTTTTTCCCTGCTGACAGTATGCCTGAAAGATCAGAAACATTTCTGAAGTGTGGCCTGTGTTCTAAGGACAGGTCTTGAAAGACTGCTGATGATGGTCAACACATCTCGCAAAATGTTGCTGCTGATGGGAAGTCATTCCTTAACTGAAGAGGGTTCTTACAGGTTGAAGAGATTTAATATCTGGATTCAGTTCTATTCACCTCTTCATCTGGAAATCAAAAATAATCATCACTGATGAAATTCAAAAATATACCTAGTCTGACAGAGCTAAAAATAATGAGTGGGACAAGCTAAGCATGCAGGTGCACGGTGATTTATTGAGGAGAAAAAATTTACAGCCAGAACTAAGAAACATCAATGGCTAAGAGAGCATTGTAAAGAGCAAGAGGTGTTTTTTTTCCTGAAAAGCACGTACTGGCAGATTTTCTGTTATAGTTATTGTGGGTAAAGAGCTGAACTTGTGGCTCTAGTGCAACAACAGGTCAAAGAAGAGATTATTGAGGCCCTTACAGAGACAAAAGAACAACAAAGGGAATGGCTTCTGGTTTCTGTGAGCAGAGCTGAGAATGGTACAACAGTGTTGACTGCTTATCTGATGTCCAAATCCTTTAAGGACTGCTAATAAACTGAAGAGAAAATGTACATGATCTGAGGAGCAATAATCTGTACTGGAGGAACATCTCCCGGAGACTGATTTAAAAATCTCTACAGATGCAGCTTGTGAAAGATGACTGACAAGGTCCTTCCCATACAATTGTTTCATTCTGGCAAAACCTGAAACCAGTAGATCCTACATCTCGTTCTGTCTTCAAATCAAACTTTTCAGCCAAACATAAGTTATTGGGCAGTGTAACGGTGTCAGAGGCATATGAGATAGCAGCAAACAGCATAACTGAGCCAAAGCTATATCTGTGTCTGGAATAACACCAGAGAGAGAACAAGAAAACGGATAATCTCTTGTGGACAGAGATGTCTGATTCTTTCTACTCTCACTACCACCTTGTGTAGATTTCTTGTTTCTGCTTCTCATTGTGTCCTTTCAGTTTATGCTGATCACAAGAAAGCAGGCTCCCCTGCTTTGAGAAATGGCTTGTACTTCTCCTTGGCTGGCCTTCTCTGGAAAACAGAGACCAGCAGCTGCCAGCCGCCAGCACAGCTGTTCTCTTAGCAGGACTCACCACCACCCCGCTTGACTACCAAATGTCCTCTGTTCTCTCTTCTCCTTTCTCAAGATCCTCCAAAAGACAAATAAAGCTCATCTCATTCTCAGGAGAAATTCATAGAAGCTGCTCAGCTTTCTGCTGTGATGTAGAGCCACGGTAAACCTCAGCACTTTGCACACTCTGCCCTTAAACCACAGGCGCATGCGTACATCCTACTTCTTATTCAATATTTTGATATTGTTACATTTTGTGATGGTCAATGATAGGAGGTATATGTGACAGAAAATATCAAGCAAAAGTGTAGTGTGAATTAACATGCCTTCATTTCTTTTTTTAGTAAGATAAGTAGGAGTTGGCAAGATCAAACAACAATGATTAAAAGAAGCCTTCCTTACACTAAATCTATACAGCTTTTTTCTTCTAAAATTACATAATGCAACTTGCAAAATTAGTTATCTGTCAGAGAAGGACTAGCAACACGTCCCACACATCCACCAAGTGTTTGCCTCTCTCTGCTCACTACAGATAATTCTTTGATTTTTTTTCTGAGATTAAGAATGAGATTTCAGTTGAATGAGAGCTGAGTGACATATATGCTTAGTGACATCAGTTTAAATGACTGTTGGATTAGATGAAACTGCTTTAACTACGTAATCAGTCTCCCAGTGGAAACTGTTTTTTTTTTAAACATTATAAGGTGTGTTTAACTCTACTTCTGATTTAAAGGGACTATCTCTGTTGAGTACTGAAGAGAGAGTATTTGTGATAAATCTAAGGAAGTTGAAGCTTCCGCTAAAAGACACAGCTACCTAGTGACATCTGCTTTTTACAGCTGTGTGGGTAGCACCTCTCTAGCGGAGCTACCTAAAGAGAAGCAAGTGATTCTGCACCCTTAGAGCAAAGAAGCTTCTTTGTATCATCTGAGAAGAAAGGAGGAGAAAAGGTAAAATTCATAAAATGCAGTTGCTCAAACATTTGTATATCGTGTACACTCGTGTGAATGTAATGCTTTTTCATTTATCTTTTATAGCTGCTCAGGTAATTTTTTAAGGCAGTTTTAAGAAATCTTGCATCATCAGAAGTAGGTGTATTGTATGAGCATTTGTTTTTAAGTATTCAAATATATTATGCTGAACCTAGATTAGATTCAGGTATGTCTGGGAGCAGTTGCTGCAAAACTGTCATTTCTACACCAATGGTGTCAAACGGTTCTGTCCTTGTGATTGTAAATCAGACTGAATTCCTCTCTGTGTAGAATGGAACAGAACTCTAGGCTGGAAAGGTGTCATGCTTGGGACTACACACAGTAGGTCTCAGATTAGTCAATGTTTGCTGGTATGTAGCAGCAACTCAGGGCAAAGACAAGTAAAGCAAAGAAATTCCTCTTCTGCTTTCTATTCATAAAATTAAGACAAAGGGGAAGAACATAGGTCAGGCTTAGAGTTCTGATATTTTAGGTTAAAAAACACTTCTTGTGATGTGAATAACACACAAGTAAGAACAGAACTCAGACTTGAATTTCTGGTGTGTTAGGCTAAAAGAATGATGCTGTGATGCAAATAACACAAGGACTCATAAGTCAGCAATATATTTGTCCTGTGTCCAACTTACATCACTTAAAACTCTGTATCTGCATATTAGAAAAGAATATACACATGAAGATGACAAATTTCTGTTACTCATTTAGCCACTGAAAGTAAGCACCTGTTCAAAGCTCATGACAGCTTCCAGTAAATGTAATTTCGTAAGAAAAGTCTGATGCATATTTATCACTGTCTTCTTATGGTGGGTGACATAAGTCTGATGGGAAAGGTGGGTGAGAGTAATGCTGAACTGCTGTGAACAATGAGTTTACTTTTTACTTTGCTCTACATGGAGCTTAACCCTCTCTGATTTGACACCTGTGGCAAACATCTTTCATTCCCATTTGCTTTCCTGTCATCCATTTGAACATCCCTTTGTGCCCAACATGCAAGTTGTACAGCGCTGCAAGGGCTAAAAGCACATGCATGCTAATCACAGTACCTCGTTCAAGTGTGCACATGCATCCATTCCATAATGCTTATATAATGTCTGAGAACCTGCAGCGAGTCGTGTGCCGAGCTGCGAGTCAGTCACTCATGATTCAGGTTTGTGGAGTGACCACATGGTCCTGACGCACTGGAAATCACTGATATTTTTATATTCTTCCCTTCTTAGAACTGGGAGAAAAAACATGAGTTCTTCAAGTACAGAGTCCCTTGAAGCTGAACACTCAACCTTTTATGAGTATTACGATACTTATTACGATGCTCCAAAACCATGCAGTAAAGAAGGCGTCAGAAGGTTTGCAGCCTCCTTCCTACCTGTTCTGTATTCCCTGGTATTCCTGGTCGGGCTCGCTGGAAACATTCTGGTCATTGTGGTCCTCTTCAAATACAAGAGGCTGAAGAGCATGACTGATGTGTACCTGCTAAACCTCGCCATCTCAGATTTGCTCTTTGTTTTATCCTTGCCGTTCTGGTCTTATTTCACTGTAGACCAATGGGTTTTTGGAACTCCCTGGTGTAAAATCATTTCGTGGATCTACCTGGTTGGGTTTTACAGTGGGATATTTTTTATTATGCTTATGAGCATAGACAGATACCTGGCAATTGTTCGTGCAGTGTTTTCCTTGAAAGCAAGGACCGCCTTCCGTGGCTTAACTACTAGCCTTATTGTATGGCTAGTAGCTCTTTCAGCTTCAGTCCCCGAGCTTGTATTTAGAGAGTCTTTTAATGAACAAAATTATACTACCTGCAAGCCAAGATTTCCAGGCAATATCACAACATGGAAGATTTTTTCCACTCTGGAAGTCAACGTTTTAGGGCTCCTAATCCCTTTTATAATTATGACATTTTGCTATTCCATGATCATTAAAACATTAGTTCACTGTAGAAATGACAAAAAGAATAAGGCTGTGAAGATGATTTTTGTTGTCATGATTGTGTTTTTCTTTTTTTGGACCCCCTACAACGTTGTTATTTTCTTACAACTGCTGGAATTTATGGGAGTCATTAAAGACTGTCAACTGAGCAGGAGCTTGGACTATGCTTTCCAGGTAACAGAAATCCTTGGCCTTTTTCACTGTTGCCTCAATCCAGTCATCTACTTCTTCATGGGAGAGAAGTTTAAGAAGTACCTGAAGATGCTCTTTAAGAACTGGCAGTTACCTGGGTATTTCTGCAAGTGGTGTGGAGTTCACACCACTTACCACACTGAATCTACCAGTTCATTCCACACGCAGTCTACAGGGGACCAAGACGCTCTGTAACGCATTTCAGAGCAGCCACTGAACTCAGCAGCAAGCAAACTGACAACAGCAGAAACTTACAGGAACTTTGAAAAGCTAAGCAAATGCAGACACATTTAACAATAAACTAGTCTTGGATAATTACTTATTTCAGCTTTATTTGTGCCTCTAGATTTTCTGAGTATTATGACAGAAGGTATCCCAAACGTGGCACCTAGGAGATGGACATGCAAGGTTTCTCTACTGTGATTACAAATCACTGCTCAGCTCTGTGCAAAGCACTGCACTGCATGGCTTCTTTTTCACCAGCATCAAGACATTGGCCTGCATGGAGGGGCAGAGGTGAGACAGCACCTTGGCATCAACACATGCACTTGGAAAACATATTCATGTATTCAAGAAGGATGATTATAACTATACTTTTTTATTCTGCAGTTGATCTGTGTAGGAATTGTTCACTTGTTACTCTTAGGCAGCTATTAGCAGTACCTGCTACTTTTAAATGTTTCATTCCAGGGGGGATGATATACCTCCTGTCTTAAAGAAAAAGAACAAAATATATTCTCCATGCGCACAAAGACACAAAGCAAAGCCGTTACTTTTCGTTGTAGGTGCATTTTCTCTCAGGTTGACATGTATGTCTACATATAGGTGTATATATAGGCATACTTTATCACTGTAACTCAGGATAGTAATTCTGTATTTTAATTAACATAGAAAATGTTTTGAGTATTTTTGAATAAAAGTGTTTTAAAAACTTATTTTCCAGCATGCGTGAATAAATTTGAAGCATCTTAGTTTAAAGCATATATATTAAAATGAATGCCCTTTCTTCCGAAAGTACCTAACCCCAAAACTCAATTTCCATTCACTGGAGATGTATCTGGCAAAACAAAAGAATGTAAAAACCGAGATTGTGTAGAACAGGTCTGTCATAACTTAGAAACCACACACAGAATCCTTGCATATGATAACAACTAAATGCAAACAGTGTGATACCCCAGTAGCCGCTCACAGGATATTAATTAATCAGAGATCTCTAATAGGAAGGAAACCCACACAGCAGTGTTTAGATTTTGGCACAAAAATTATTTTAAAAGAGGCAAAAAATTAGTAATGTGGTGACAGACAAATTAAGAGTTGAAAAATATGTATTAGAATATATTTCTGGTGTGTCTTTTTGCTGGACAACAACAACTTACATTACTTATTATAAACCAGATTAATTATTTTCTTACACTGGCAACAATAAAGTGCCTGCTCAGCATTCAGCCAAGGCTGCAAAGAGCAAACAAGGTACTAAAATGCATCAGGAAAGGGCTGAAGAAGAGATGTAAAAATACTGTAGTGCCATTGAACTCATCACTCTAAATGAGACATAAGTGGAAGCTCATCTCCATGTGACCTCTCTCATGATACAAGACTGAAAATAAAATGCAGTACACTTAAATCATACACACATGTATCCATCATAATTTTAGGAATCCACTACCATTTTCAGTTTGCTGAGAATGACAAGCAAGGATCTGCATTAATACAGATAATAGTAATAGCTGTGGAAGACATTACTTGATGTAAGAAAGAGCCTTTATTTCCAAGAAAAAGAGTATAAATTCTTACTACTCAAAACCTTAGAAGCCACTGCATAAATGACTTGGGAAAAACTGATAGAAAGAGTGGGTTACACCATCCATCACCTTTTTTGAAAAGGAAGACAAATTTCAGGTGTGAGGTGCTTCAAATTCTCACAGATGTCAGTGAAGCCATCATAATATCCCAAGGGGCCACGGCACATCATCCTCACAGATGTTGATGCTGATAGCAGAGGCACTGTGAACTGCTGAGCTGTGCACTTGCCTGGTGCACAGACTAACCTGGAAGCCAGACAGCTTCCACTGCAGCTTCTTTTTTCTTCATCCTGCCCTGTGATGCCTCTAGTCAGCAAGAAGGGTCCTTGCTTTCCAGACTAAGGGAAAGTCTGCCTGTGCTGGCCTGGCAAAAATGATAGTCAACAAGGAACAAGCAAACTGTAAACTCTTGACAGTTCTAAGAGATGTCCAGGGTGAATAGTGGTATCAGGGGATGGCTTGCAGGCTGGTCCAGGTCTGGGCAAACTCTGTGGTGAGGGAGGATGCTGAATCTGGTCACACATGGAATTAACGGGGTGCAGCCAGCAGCCATACAGCAATGCCACAAACAGAGCCAGTGCAGAGCCCATCTCCCACACAAAGCTCAAATGTGCCTCATGTCACCGCTCAGCTTTGTGCCCCAAGGCCTGTGCATGTTTCTTAGTGCAGAGGGTGCCTGGTGCAGCCAGAACTCCTCCCAAGTGAACGCTGTCTTGTTCCTCTGTGCCAAATAGCCTCTTCCAGTTCTCCCAGTAATATTCACAGCTGCTCAACGTGTGTGCTGGATGAGCAACTGAGTAGAAAGTTGTGCTCTGAGTAGCTTTGCTGTGCTGGGTGCAAAGAGGAGCTCATGTTAAATTGATGGGTTCAGGAATTCAGGTCCTGGGGCTGGAGCTCATTGAACAAGGGTGGTTCCTCCTCTGTCACCTGAACAAGCCCCCCTCCCCCACGCACCAAGCTGCAGTGGACAATGGCACTCCTCTTTTGAGAGAGGGCTTTGAAATCTGCTGAGAAAGGACGAAATAATACTACTAATACAGACAAAAATAAAGTAGGGATTTTCAAAATGTCACTTGCCAAAGGTGTTATTTTAGCTGAACAAGAGTTTCCAGCAATGAAGAATGTATGTAAAAACCCACCGAACTGTGAAAGAGAATGGACAGACATTTGAGTGAAGCAAAGCTGACTCATTCTTAAAGGCACATTTTTACATCAAAGTTCCTCAGAAAGCCACCCTGCATCCTCTTTTAAGTTATGCTAAGCAGCCACAGAAAGGTAGATGAAGGGGAAAATCAGCTAATTAGATTAAATACAAATAATGATGAAAAGATAACAAGCTGATTGGTTTTCATAGCATGCTTAGGCCACCACAGTCACTCGCTAAACAAAAAGCTGAATTACACGTTTACTATGGAGGATAGCTTTACCCCTTTTAATCATCCAGAAGCAGCATAGTGGTCAGCAGCCTGCTCCCAGTCAATCTCTTCCTCTCAGTCTGAGAGCCAGTGAAGAATTGCAATTCTCCTTCTTAGACTGCAACTGCTTGTCACTGTCCCAGCTCTGCACACCTGCTCTGAAGGGGGAATACAAATCCACAGGCACCATAGTGCTCCTCTGTTACCTGAATGCTCCTAAACTGCCAGCAGGGATCTACACACATTTTCCTTCGAGAGCTCGATTCTTTGTAGTTTTATCCAACATCTCTCTTAACACAACCAGAGATCAACTTCATCACATCCTGCCTCTTATGCCAACATCTCCATCTGATCTGGTTTAGTTAGAAATCAAGGGCCATTTAGTAATATCAATCAAAATAATCCTTAAAATAGTGCTTAAGGCAATGCCTACTGAAAGTTCAACTTTGCTACTCCAGTCATGAAAGGAGGAGACTGGAAATGATACAATAGTGGTGAGATTTGTAGTATTTGTATAACTGATAAGACCATTCAAAGGAGAAGGAGTGGTGGGTGTATCTACAATCATCTTACTGTGACACAGCAATGATACACCTGAGTGCCAATGGCAATCACAGAGAAATCAGTCCTAAAGCAGTGAGCCCTACCATTGAGGAAACACCATGTTAGAAGCTCCCAGGATGATTTTCTTTTTCACAGTCATCATAGCAGCAACATCCATCACAAAAAACTAACAAGATCCCACCTCATGGGACAGTCACTGTGTCAAAGACATTTCTCACAGAAATGAGGCTCAAAAACAAAACAGCTCTTTATCTGTTCCAGGCCAACAAAATCAAGTCCTCCGTGTTAATGCAGCCCAAATACATGATTGATCAATGGATCACACCCCTTCAGTTTTTGTACTAGTTTTTTAAATACATTTTTCAAGTCACCTTTGAAGGTTGAAGTTTCTCTGGGTTTTAATTTCTTGTTTCAAAACAAGTAACAGAACACATCCAGTGTAAGTAGCTCTGTAACTGTATAATGCAAGCTCTTTGTGAATTCAAGTGTTGCAAAATAAAACTACTAAGGCACTAAGATTTTTTTTTAAATTCCAAGATGTTTGCTTGCTTGCATTTAACAATGGCAAAAAATCAAGAATCTGATCTGCAAGAATCTGCTATTTTTCCACAGATATGAAATGCTCATAAAAAGTACACTAGCTGATGCTAGCAACATGTAAGACATCAGAGACTGAATGAAGATTGACATTACTAAATGCACTCTTCTCCTCAAGAGAGACTAGTGGCATTCACTCAGCATTTTCCAAGAAAGTCTAAGCAGCCAAGTTGAGGAAGAGACTTCTGTATCTGGGACAGTGATTGGAACAATGGGTGGACATCCCTGCATGAAAAAGGTATTTGTCTCCTTTGCATGGGAACGTTGCACTCCATAAAGAACCTCCACAGAAGTACTGTAGTTTGGGCAGGAAAATGGAAGAGAGGGGCCCTCCCTATCATTTAACCTGTCACCATTACTCACAGAGAGAGCAGTACTGGCTCATAGTAACACAAAAGCATCTTAATCAGTGAGGAAAGACCACAACACACCTCTGTACTTACTTATAAATGGTAAACTGAAATTTGACCACAAGCAAGACCATAACCGCAGACTGAGTGACTTGCTTTTTCTGCTATCAAAGTATGTGCAAAAGCTGCAGAAAGTGCATAGAAGGAATATAAGGACAGATTTTGCTGTTGATTATGCCCTTTTTGCTCATTGACTAGCACTGGGATGGCAAGAAAATATGTCTGGTTGATTGCAGGGAGCAATTATGTGTTCTGCAGGCCCTGAAGAAAAAGGCACTGAGAAGCTGCAGGGAACAGAATCTTGTTGACACTTTCTAGAACAGAGAAACCCATAGTACAAAGGAGGTGTCACACAAAACTCCGCAGTCTACAGCAAAGGGGCTGAAGGGTTTACAAAAGGGAAGATTCTGGCTGCTTTCTCCTCAGTTCTGCTTTACCAGCCCATCCCTGCATAATGCAGACCACTATTTGCTTCCTTTCCTCAGAAATATTAGGGAACCTCCAACACCTCCCACAGGGAGGTTGGTGCCTGTCTGCTGCTGCTCTGGCTTTTTGCATGAACTTCACACATGACCACCTCATCTCCACAGTCACATGGAGTCAATCCATTCATTTTCTCACTGGCTTAAGCTCACATTCTCTGCATGCAGAGGTCACACAGTGCCTGTTTTGTCACAACACCACAGAGTTTTGCTTTTGACAAGGCAGCTTCATGAAGATGTCCCTGCTCGTTGCAGGGGAGTTTGACTGGATGACCTTTAAAGGTCCCTTCCAACCCAAACACTTTTATATGATTCAATGAAAATATGGAAAGGGCAAATTTTTGACAGCAGGTGCATTGACTAACGAGGAACACTTTTTAGTCTAGAATTTCCTCTGCATTTTCATTTCATCTTCACATTAAAACTATATTAGAGTAAGCCAAGCCTATTTGTCAACATTACTACAATAAAGTATTTCATTTATTCTGCTCTGAATTCTTATATTATAATGTTATTTTGAAGGGCAAAATATTTTCAGAAGTCCTCATGTAACGAAAAATTGTAGAAAAAATTCAATGATTTGTCTTATTTAACACACTTAAACAACTTAAATAGAATAAACCTACCACATTGTTCAGTAAGTAGCTTATTACACATATCCATAGAAATGTACCAGAATTTAGGAAAAAAGCTAGCATTAGAAGCAAAATTTCAGTAAACTGATGAGTGCTGAAGACTGCTGGACAAAAATAGGAATTTTCTTCTTTTTTGTTTTTAATTTTTTTAATCTACTGCTATAGCCTATAGTGTAAAAGACTACAGCCTTTTATAGACTATCAACATGAGACTATGTGAATAAAATTTAAACAAACGTCATTATTAGCGTTTATGAAAGGTCAACTTGTAAGTGATAACTACAGTTTGCATCAGAGACTGAGAAAGCAAGATTAGTACTAGACACACAAGGTCCTGCCAAGTTTTAATTTGCATGTGGTTATTTTTTTGGGTTTTTTTGGTTGTTTTTTTTTTTTATTCCAGGAATGGGTTTGCACAGAGGCAGAGCAACTATTAACAGTGTCAGAAACAGTGGGAAGAAAAAAAGCCCACCTTTTCTCTAAGGTAATTCACAATGAAAATCTTAGTCATAATATGATACAACTGAACATGACCTGAATTTTCAGGAGGGCACCTGTCAAATTCTTGAATTGTCATACCAGCACAATTCAGTGGGTACACAGAGGCTTCCAGATTCCTGAAGAAATGTAAAAAAGCCCTAGAACTGTCAACTAATTGTACAGAGATAGCTGTGGAAGACCTGAGACTGCCCAACAATGGAGTAAATAGGTAGCCTGTATCAATGTTAATTTTAGGGACACCTAAAAAAGTCTGCCATGTTTTCTAGACCTGAGGCCACAAGATGCCACAAAGTAACTGGTTTTGTAAAAGTAAAATGAAAGTTGCAAAATTCATAGTAAAAAACCAGTAACACAGTAAAAAAAGGAATTAAAAAAAAAAACCAGTGAGATCCATCACAGCACAAGCCACAGTTGCCTGGTTAGGGAACGGTGCAAGGTGTGAGTGTATTCCAACAGAGAAGCGGCTGAGGGCCTGGTAGGCCAGACCTCGTACAGACTCAGCAGCCAGGTGTGACATTTGAATGAAAGTGCATTTCTCCTTTGTGACTGCAAATGCAGGGAGTCCCACACACACAGACTGTGCTGCACAGGGGCAGAATGTTATTGGCACCAGTTGTATTTGTGCAGATAACAGTCACGTTTGGAAAAAAACCCATGTTTTATTAACACTGCCTTATTAAATGCCCTCCACTGTCTGCACTGGCTTCCTTATGGTAGTGCAGACCTTAAACAGGCAGAAGTAACCTAACCATGCCCATCAGTACCTCTCCATCTGAGTTAATATACCCAAAACAGACTGTAGTACTCTGGTCCCATACTTCTCCCTGAAAACAAACAAACAAAATCTGTTGAGGTTCACCCTTTAGTTTTACAAGGGATGTCAGTCAATTTGTGTCTTGCATTTGCCACACAAAAATACTCTGTTCTCCTTTGTAAAACAAGACATTTTGGAGATGAAAAGTATTAGAATTAGATAGCATTACAGAAACAAAAATCTGTGTATTAATTTCTAGATTTCTTGCTTTGTCTCAAGACATTAAGAACCATGCACTCTCATTTACTCACAGCCCAGAAAGTTTCATCTCCTTCCACAGAAGATGAAAACAACTTCATAATGCATTATTCTAAACACAAGTCTTCAGTTTTGAACAATTTCTTCCCAACATTTCCCAGTCAATGGGTGATTGTCCAGAATCATGAAGGTTTGAAGACTAAACCCCTTTTAACTTGCTTGCCCAAGTTACTTGAGATTTTGCCATCTGTAATCAGCAGGGGGTTTCAGCAATTTGCATGAACACACTAAAACAGGTAACAGGAAAAAACAAAGAGCTTCACATGAAAGGACAGGAACATTCTTTCAAAGCCAAACCACCATCACAATTTTGCATCAAAAGGTCTACAGCCTGACAAAAAATGAGCAATCTCCCAAATCAGAATACACTGTGGAGCACCAACCAAGGCTGTTGAAGAGAGATTATACTTTTAAATTATTTCAATTGCTATACTTCAGTTTGTCTTCCAGAGTGTGAACTCCAGAGTTTTGGGGTGTTATTTTTGAAAATTGAGTCATGCCAAGCAAGCACCTGAATTGGCAGTCAAAGCCAAATCTGTTGTACTGAAAAGAGCTTAAAAGCACTGAAATTCCAGCTCAACTTTGTACGAAAAAAAGACATCACCTTACACTTCCAGAAACTCAAAAGGAGATGATCAGATATGCTCTACTTCAAAAGATGATACTGGGCTAGATGGAACTTAGGCAAACTTAGTGCCATTATTCTTATATAAAAAACAAAGTTCTATTAAATTAGAAAAAAAGAACAAATGAAACAAAAAATATGAGCTGAGCTCTGTGTATTTTTAAAGCCCTCAGCCTCTGAGACAAAAGAGTTCTTGTGAGCTATGCCAAATCCTTAACAAACTCAGAGAGGGGAGAAACCCAGGGAATCTCTGAATGTTCTTTCACCCCCCTGGCAGGACAACAGCATGGTTATGTGTCCAAAGAAGGTGCTTGCTCACCAGCAACCACCATGAAAGCAAACCAGGCATCATCTAACCTATTGTTCTGTGGACTGAAAATAGGTGATGCCTACCAATGACTGACAGAACCAGCATGGTTTCTACCTTGCTCGGATAAAATGAAAGACAAGACAGTGACAAGCAGGTGGGGAGAAAGTACCAGCAGAGCTGGTACTGATGGGCATTCCCCATCTTGCAGTTAGCCATATTTTTTGTTAGGATTTGCATTTGTTTTCCCCACTTTGCACATCCAGCCAGGGGAGCTGAACCTTTACTACAGTGCACCTCCCTTCTCTCATGTAAAAATTCTCCATTCGTAGCTAAGAAATCTGAAAACTACAGAGCTCAACATCATTCACCTTTGCCAGTTTAATCAGATGCAAGGCCACAGCCTGTAGTTGGAGGTACTAGAAGGGAAATTATTTTTTTCCCCCTCTCCAATGCCAATCTGTTTATTTTAAAAAGAACAACAACAAAACCCCCCACCAATAAACAAAAAAAGGAAAGCAAAACCAAATAAGAACCCACCCTTTACCCAACATATTGTTATGCCTTTCCCAGTTTTCTCTAGGCTTCACATCCAGATCATGTTTTATATTGAATATTCTTTTTCGCTTGTAGTTCCATAGTGCTTAAAGATCCCCAGTTACAGAGCTTTGTACTGTACCTACAGTAACAGGAGAAACAACTTTCATGCAAGCCAAGTATGCTACTACTGTGATGTCTTCTCAGTATCTTTGCACACGCTGAGTTTTACAGAACTAAAAAAAAACCCAAAAACCAACAAAACCACGACAAAAAACCTCCAGGCTGATTACAGAACAGGTAGCTTCTGCTCTTGAATCTAAATTCCTGGAATCTGTCCAAGATCTCCTTATTTCCTAGAATGGGTGAAAAAGCTTAGTTTTGGGGTGATAATGGTATGTGGTCCCTCTTTTCACAAGACATTAATAAGAAAACAAAATTTGCCTAGTCCACACAGGATCTACTTTTTTTTTTTTTTTTTTTTTTTTTTTTCTTTTCTTTCCCCCAGCACCTCTTGAAGCCTTTGAATCAAAGCAAAGAGACCTGGGAGGTTAGACTAGAAAAAGTTAAAAATTAGCAGCTTGCTGCTAGTTGTTTCTGCTAAACATTCTTCTATTTCAACACAAGCTAGATGGACTCAGTGCTTTAAGCAAAGTTGTGTCTCTGGCTGCAGTCAAAAGACTCTCATTGTCTCAACTTCAGCTTTGGAAGTAGATACTGCTCTGGATCAAAGGATCAGCAAAGCAACACAGATGGGGATGCAGGGTAGCAGAAGACAATATACAGTATTTTGCAGGAAATCATGCTAACACTTTGTGAGTTCAGTATCAGGTTCTTGGGTTCTTCAGCACACTGGATTTACCTATTCATTATTAGTACAGACCACATCCTAAAACTGAGGGGGGAAAAAGCAAAACAGCTTAAAAGAAAATATGCAAAGTGTATGCAGGATCCAGACCCATGTCTCAGTTTAGTCTTCCAGGAAGCCTTGATGGTGCAGAAGAGTGTTTCAATATCCAGAAATAGAGTTTAACATGGAGGAGACAAGTTAAGAGTGCAAATTTGTCTTCTGCACAATTTCTATCTTATTCCATTTCTGTTTGCTGTGAAAAGAGCAACCAACATTTACACTAAACAGAAGAAAGGTTTAAAGCTCATCAACAGGCAAGGCATGAGGAAAGTTAGGAGCAAGCAATCAGTTTGTTTTTCCTCCTCAACAGTTCATCCTGTGCTTTGGACAAAGCACACTGCAAACCACAAGATTATCCTTCTTCTGTAATTGTCACTTCTGAACACCTGACACATATCTGTCAGGTGGACAATGCTTGCTGTTCAGGCAGAAGGATTATTTCTAGTCACTCCTGCAAGTATTCAAACTGTGAAAAAAAAATAAGTATTTTGTCCAAAAAACTGCAAAAGAAAAAAAGGCACCGTGGAGCTCCCAAGGAGATTGGAGAGCAGGAGATTGGAGAGCTGTCTGCACCAGAGAATTACAAAAGGCAGAGAGAGTCTAAAGGAGGACAAGGTCAAGTCTCAATCCTGTCATTCAGGGACTAGAAAATGTTGATTAACATTTAGTAAGTTAGTTACATTATGAAAGAGTCTCACACATAAGTTAAGAAATAGAATTCAACTGTATAGCACACTGCCAGTTCTTGTTCTTCTATTTGCTCATTCATCCCAAATAATCACATTTAAAGGCTTTCATTTATGTATAGACAGGATTACAGACTAAGTTTACAAACCCCACTCCAGAGCTGAAAAGAAATAAATCTGTGCTAAGCTGAGCCACTACAGCTACTCTATGGGTAGATTTCAAAGGGCATCCCCCTACAGAATTGCAAGCATCTGCCTACCTTCCAGAGGGCATCAGTGTAAAACTTCTGTTTTTCATGAACTAATTCTGACCAAATACCATACTTGCCCTGTCTGCCAAAACATTGTGCTCATTACTCAGCTTCTGTGTAAACAGAGCTCTTGCAAATTTCCAAGGAGATTGCACCAGGAAAGATTTGAGGACCCCCAGTTTTAGCATTAGGAATATTCCTTCTGACAGGTGCCTCCACCTGAGAGACCATCCCACTGAACTCCAGCACTTGGAATAGTTCATACAAGTACACTTTTAAATAAGAGCCAAGGGTCTGACAATGCTTTCACACCCTGTCTTTCAATGACAAATTGAAACTAGATCCACCAGTGCCTTGCCCACTCCCTATGGCCCCTCTTCTCTCTCATTTGTCCTCAGTCAGAAGGTTTCATTCTGATTTCCACCTTGGACATGGCTGAACTACATTTGAGGATAGGTTAAAATAACTGACCTGCCTGAGGCTGCAAAGGAGCAATGCCATGCTGTCCTGTTTTGTATCACACTCAGTCCCAGCAGTACTCCATGCCAAGGCAAGGAAACCTAAGGTAAGTCCCAGGCATGTGGTGTGGGCACAGTGCCCCAGTGTGGGCACAGGCAGGGCAGGACACTCAGCTGCAGCAGCTGCAGACACATCCTTAGGTACAGCATCAGCAACTGGCAACAGGTTCCTTCTGCTAGAGCTGTACTCTGAATGTCCTTTGGCACAGGGACCTTCCTTCTCCATAGTCAAATACCATCTCCAGCAGTGTTTCCATGTAGGCAGGAGAGGATTAGGAATCAGGGCCATAACTTTCAACACTCTTCTGTAGACAGGAGACCACTTCACTGAAAACAGTAAATAGGCAGGTGTGCTAAAGAAGCTATCCAGAGCCCTACTTGAAAAACTTTAAACCTACTCTTTCCACATTGTTATTGTTATTCTTAGAACTGATCAGATACATGTTTACAATTCTTGATGCAAAGCCTTTCTGCTGGTAGTATTACATAGTTATGGTGAAAAGTTTTCACAAGTATGATGTAAAATGAAGCCGGAGTGAGAACCAGGAGTTCCACTGCCTTCACAGCACTAACTGCCATACAAATAAAATTAGTCTCAGCTGTTACAGCACTGAGCTTAAATAATACATGAATAGTACTGTCATTCTGCACACTCCAAGCCACAAACCCCATAATTAGTAAAAAAACTAATTCTGTTTCATCCCATACTTTCAAGGCCTAGCTCTGAGGTAATTAATACTTGATAATTAACTGCATGCAGAGCACATTCCAGGTTCTCCATAAGGATGGTGCCAAGAAAGAAAAGAATCTGGAGTCAGAGCAGAGCGTTCCAAGAATCAGGCATGTCTGGGTACTGAACACACAGCCCTCAATCCCTGAAATTGACATTTGAGGTCAGAATTTAAGAGCAGAACCTCTCTGTCTTAGATGAGCCACATTTGTCTCCTCACATTTGGAAGCCCATCAAACATGCCAAATGTAGCAGACATGAAGTGAGTGGTGTCTTTTACAATCTCTTCTCCAGTGATAGTATTGGTCCTCACCAGAAGAAATAGACAGGATTTTGCACTGGCCATCTCAGAAAAGGGTGGCACCTCTAGTGTACACTCAGACTATTACAGCTACTTAATTTTTCTTTGTACAGATCTTTGTAACAGCAAAAATGAACAAGACATCAACAAGAATAACTCCTCATCCACAGAGACTTTACAATCTCATTTCTCCCTTAATACTGATCATAATTCTCTCATCCCTTTTTTTCTTCTCAAGCACAGAGGAAGATTTTAATATTTAAAGAACCATTTTAATAATGCCAGACAAAAATCAAAGGAAAATCACAGATCATGAAAATACTTGATTCAATCATCATCTTTTGTTTAAATATCACCACAAAATTTGCATGACTGACACCAAAATCACAAGAATCAAAAAGAATATTCTGTCTGCAGAAAGTCAGATGTACTGTTGGAGTTTGTGCATCTTTGCAGATAACAGGCACTTACAAAGGCCATCAGTTTACTGGAACAAAACAGGTGATGTGAATTAATGACTAAAAGAGAAAATTCTATAACTTAAAGCATTTCACTTCCAAGGTGCTGGCCTATGAAAAGCAGGTATGCCATGACTATGACGGAAAAAAAAAAGAAATAAAACAAACAAAACAAAAAACCCCAACCCAAACCAAAAAACTTAAAAAAAAAATTCATCTTTTTAAAACCACATTCTGCAGGCAGATTAGTCAGAGGTTGTGGTTCCACCAAAGTAGCCTAAATTTCATATGTCCTTGTACTTATCAACTTACTTTAAGTCTTCAGAGATAGCAATAGGGAAGCAGTAAACTGGCATTCTAGGAGGGAACAGATGCAGGCTCCTTGCTACTGCTGTTTGGAACAGCTGGCATTTGAGTGCTCTCTTCCAGAGTTTTTCTCACTTGTCCTGTAAGAAATCAACTGAAATTTCCCCAAAGTCACTTGTATTAAGAAAATAATAGGTCTGAGGTCCACTCAGTGCTGGCAGTAAGACAAATGAAACTAAAATGATGTTGATACTCTAATAAGGTGATTAAGGAAGCTGAAAGTGTCTTGTCTATTGGCAGCTCTGACTTGCCAGTCCACTTAAGTAAAATCAGCAAGGTAGTGGGGGCTGCACACCCCCTTTGTAGGCTCCTCTCCAGTTTCAAAACATGGCAAAAAAAAAAAAAAAAGGATAGGAAGGTTACTCTAATGTAAGTGGAGTACAAGGACTACATTTTTACTAGGCTGATGGAAACATTACCTTCCAGTTGAGTTCAATTTCACAGTCCAAGGCAAATTTCAAAGCTTCAGCTTTTATTTTTAAAAAGAAATTCAATATTTAACTGAGAGATTTTATAATAAAATGTCTTTGAGGAATTTAAGAAGATGCCTCACCTAAACAACTTCCCTCTTTTGAAGACTCGGTGTTTATCAGTATGGTTTGAGGGAAAGGGAAGCAAAGGGCGGAGTGGTGAAGACAAAGAAATACTCAAATCATTATAGATGCCTCATCCATAGCTCTCTAACAAAGAGTGGGGGTTTATCAGTTTCATGCTGTAGGGTTGCATTGATGTTAGGTTCCTCTACAAATTCTATTTCACACGCCTGGGTGCAGCAAGGAGAACGCTCCAGCTCCAGCACCGTTATGTTGTTTGGCGCTGATGCAACCAGCACATTCCTGGGAACATAAAGGGTCAGCTGAGGACCACGGGCTGGCCAGTAGCGACCAAGATTAAAGCCATTGATCCAAATTTGCCCCTGTTAAGAGAGAAAGAAAAAAACCCAACATTTTAGTAACTTGTCAGAGATGAAATTACGGAATAGACTTAAGCAAAACATTCTCGACCTACTAACTGAACTCCCTTCACCTTTCAGTTTGATTGAACACAAGGATAGAAAATCTGCACAAGAAAATGTTAATGACAGTCAAAAGAACTTAAATTCCCTGAGCAGCTAAAGCCATCACTAATATTTTAAAAGAAAGTGGTAAAATACTGCAGTAATTCCAAATATGGGAATAATTAGAAAAACAACTGCAGGCTCCTTACACTGATTTTTTGCCCCAGGTTTAAGACTAAAACAAATCTGAAAACTCTATTTCCTTGAAGTTAAGTTGTTAAAAGGAGAACAAAGTCACAGAAGAAAAATGCAGATCCTAATGCTGTTGTGGTTCTCTGTACAAGTATAAGACTACACTACCTTGGCAGTCCCCGCTCTGTGATTTCAAGGGCAAGATACAGCTTGACACACGAAATTCAGATTTCTTTTACTTGTAATAACTAAGTCGACAAAAGCACTTGTGAAATCACACTGAAATAAAGTACTGTTGTAGTTACACACAATCATTAAAAGCCTTAGGATCTGCTAGTATTATTTTAAGTACCATACAAATTCTTAAAATTGCTTTTTATAGTTGAGGTGGTCAGAACCCTTAGCTTGAAATACTGTCCTAACATCATAAATACCTAGAATTCAAAAGATTTAAAAAAAATGGGCAAGGAAAAAAGTTAAAACACTAATTTATCTATAGACACACTGAAGTGACATAAATGCAAATTTTGCCCGAACTCTGTAAGTTGGCAGACTGCAGACTGTTCAATAAAACTGTAAACTGACTCCTACTGAGTTAAGCTGAGTCTTGGTTCTTAAGCAAGACAGAGGGAGGATATACTGATGATTTACGTAAATAGTTTGCTTTTACTCCTCCAAAGTGTCCTTTCACTGTATATCAAACAAGAGTTCAGTGTCAAGAAAAGAGATGGGAACAGATATCTGCATCCGTGTTTTTCCCTCTTGCTTTGGTCTTTGGTAATCAAAACAGAGGAAAACCAGACTTATGGCATGGGTGTACACTGATAAACATAATAAAATTGTCTGAATCAGTGGAAAGTAGGACTTTTACTGCATTCAGTGATTTCAAAAGTTGTCTGGGATAGCTGAAATCAGAATATTTTAACACAATTTACAGAAGCACAAACGTAATATAACAAGCATTGCTGTTCAGGCTGCTTTAGTGGTATTTTTCTAGTGTTCCCCTTTTCAGGTATTTATGAGAACAAATTTTATGAAACTCACAAGAGAAACTTTTTAAAGGAGTTAGTGATGTACAAATGCAGTTGAGTTTTTTCACCTCTGTATCCACTTCCATGGTACAAGATCCTATCTTCTGCCAAGGTGTTAATAAACCTTGACCTCAAATGCTTTTTTAAAAAAAATCAAGTTTATCTTTATTCAAGCTCACTACTTACTGTAGTAGGTTTAGAAGAAAACATGGCATGAATGCAAACTCCCCACACAGAATATGGATGAGTGAGTGTACCCACTAGACAGTAGCCCTCCTCTCACAGAGAATGACAGTAACCTGTGGGAAGTAGGTGTTGCTGTGGGAATCAAGTGCACTAGAGTTCTGATGCAGGAGATATGATCAGACAGGTCTCTGTTTCCGATCTGAATCAGTCACTGGTTGTAACTCCTTTTTCCAGTAAAGCTACAAACTTAAATTTCTCAAATCCAAACTGTGTTTATTAACATTGCAGTTTCTAGAGACTCCACACTCAGGAATTTGTATGTGCTAAACAATCAAATTCTGACATTATATCTACTAATAAATATGCCCTAGACAAAATAAAAGAGGGAGGAACTTCATCTTCACCAGCAAGATTTCCTTTAGCAGGGACAGCATCCATGATTCCACAGAAAACAAGAACAGTCCTGACTCCAAATCCTCTTTTCTTTTGAAGAAAGAAGAGGTCCAATAAATCTAAATATTCACTGAGTGGCATGTATACTTAATGGCATCATGATTCCACATGTGAAGATGAAATGTTTTATTACTACTGATGGGTTTTTAAAAAGCACTGAAGGCAAGCAAGCTACAACATAGGTCATGACTGTTAATACTGCACCTTTCCTTCCAGCTGTCCCTCATGCTATATTCCTTGCCTTTGCAAAGGCAGAACTGTCATTAGGACTTTAAGTTTTCTTGACAAGTTCTGCTTCTGTGGTTTTTCAGCTATTCAGGTGAGTTTTAACCTGTTAAGAATCTCACTCCACACTTAGGCAATTTACACAGTGCCATGCAAGGAACTAAGACCCACATACAGTGGGACCTGAGTGGAATTTATACCCTTTAAGGCCCTCTACCTTAAAGGCATTGCTCATTTGTAAAGTTCTCTGAAAGTCTCAGTTTCCAGATATCTTACTCAAAACTGTCCTTCAATCCATATAAAGCTTGAAGGATAAATTCAACAGCCAAACTTAAGTTTCTCTGGAATCTCTCCCCAGGAGACTGCTTTACAGGGTATACAAGCTACATAAAACTGAGGTTTCCATAGATCAGAGGAAAAGATTTCCACCAGTACCTAGGAATTCTTGGACTACCTTGACATTTTAAATATGAGTTTGCCAACTGGCAGGTACAGCCATCTTGCTTCCTGCAGAAGATTTATGTCTGATAGGGTCACAGAATTTACTAATAAGGTCTGAGATTCCAGTTGCTATGAAAATAAGCTATTTTCTGAATTTTATTCAGCAATTGTGTGACATGCATGTATACAGGAACACGGCCTAAGTCAGATTTCCAAGTTAAGTGTCAGCAACACCAGGAGCATACAATGAATCACAACCTTCTGCATATTATGAAGTGCTTTAACCACTGCAATACCAGCAGTGGAGAAAGATCAATGGTAGCTCCTTCTCTCACTTTATTTTAATAGCAGTAAATTAATTGTTTCAGAAAAGAACAATTTTGCTACCTAACACTGCGACAGGGACTTCCCTAAAGCCTGGACTTCAACACCTAGGCTTCCAAGAGGAGTAGCACTTCAGGGCATGCACTCTGCTCCCTGTGCCTCCCACCAGGTAGCTGAGCTGCTCCTCACCCATCCTGCATGCTGGTGGTTTCAAACATGGCACTGTGAAAACACACTCCTTCCTGCTCTAGCTACACTCCAGCCCTGTAAGAAATTCCCATTGACAGAGATCTGCCCACAAGCATCCCACAGGAGTGCTCCCTGATCCATTCAGTCCAGGTACAGGTAACCTTCTCCATGCATTAGATCCGTATCTGTGGCACACCACTAGCCATAGAGTTCAACGCTCTGTGCTTTGCAACAGGATCCATAATTCCTCACACAGCACCTCAAATACGATCCAAAAAAACCCTGCACAACCAAAAGCAACACTTCTAAACAGCCTGACAGTTAATCTTTCTCATTGTTGAAAAACTTGGGTGGATTGGTTCAGTTGCTTTGCTTTTGGGGTTTTTTTGTGATGCTCCACTTTCTACATCAGTACCACATATCTTTTGAATATGTTTCCCTTTTCTTAATGTTTTATCTTTAATCTAAGATTTACTTAAAACAAAGAATCTATTTCTTAGTAATTTAAATAAATTTGAGACACTCACCACTACAACCTACTTCTATCTAAGATAGGTGGACTTTGATTGTCCATAGAAGTTTCAGTAGCTTTCTAAGCAGACTGTGAGGTTTTTACAGCAAAACTTGTACCTTTGTCCAACCAGGAAAATTGACATAGGTGTCTTGAGGCAAGTCTGGAATCCCTCCAGGAATTGAAAGAGTACCGGTGTAAAATGTAGGTACTTCATAACTCAGTGCTTTGACAGATCTCTTCAGGTGATCAGGGAGATAAATACTGCCATAGTTCACTGCTCCATCTATGTCTAGAGGATAGATTTCCCATCCAACAAGTATATCTTGAGCAAGAGTTAAATTTGAAACTAGACCCTAGGAGGAAGAAAAGAAAAAAAACAACAAAGTAATATAATTAGCTCATGTTACTGAAGTTATTTGGCTGCAACTATAAGTCAGTCACAAATAAAAACTGAATCAAAGTAACAGCTGGCTGCCAATCTGTGTATGAAAAAAACTAGCATCTGGTCTTCACCAAGTTACAAGCTTTGCTTAAAAATAAAGGGCTCCACTTATTCTCTGTGAAAGATCTGTTCCTCTTCGACTCTTCAAAGTTTTAGGCTTTCATTGATACACAAGGGTTTTTTCAAATACTTTCCTGTAACTAGGAAAATTTTCTGTTTTGCTTTAATAGGAACATGATTCCAAAACCTCAGGCTTAATAAAAAGCAGCAACATTAAATATCATTAAACCTGAGATACCATCGCTTGGTAACACTGAGTCACCAACCCAAGACATTAACTTGCGCAATAGGAGAGAAAGTGGTACTTACTTCCCACAAATCTTCTCCAGATAAGATACAGTATCATAAAATCAATGCACATGCCCAATTCAGTGAAATACTTTTAGCTTACAGTCAGCTTCAAGCCCATGGAATCCCACCTCATTTCTATGGGACCATGTACACAGTGGTTCCAGGAACACCAGGGTACTTGCACAACAAATGCCAAAGCAAGTTAAGGTCTTAATTTAACAAGAAAGAAAACAACATCAGGTTACCCCTGCATACACCCTAATTTTGTTATAATAATAGTTCCTAAAGTGATATTTCAGTGCAATGCAAGGGGTTGGTTTTAACTGCTTGAATAGACCGTGCATAGAAGCTGCTTTTCAGTGCAACACAATGTTGCAAACATCACACCTCAAACAGGAACAAGCAAAACCACAGTTTCTATGGCTTTGGAGAGCTGATACTATGTTCTGTGTCTGCTGTGCTATCTCATAAGCATGGCACTATCTCCAACAGTCTCACCATCTGTACGAGCACTAAGTGATTTTCTCTTCCTTTACCTAATGTCCACTTACAGAACAGAAGCTTATTTTGCTTATGTCAAAATAAAATACCTGCAAGTGTCAAGTTAAGTGACAAAACTTTTCTATATAACCTAGATTCTACTCTGTCTAGCAATCAACTGAAGTAATGCAACATAACTTTAGGCTGAACCTTCTAACCTGCTGCCCTAAACTCATCTGCAGGCACTATGAACAGGGTGATTTTTCAAATTACATATATATACAGGTAATATAATATAATATAATATAATAATACATATAATATTATATATGTATATATAAGTGCCTACATTCTTGCTTAGGTCTGCATAAGAATACACATTCAGTGATCCTTATCTGAAGAAGATTTGTAGGAAATAAATACTTTCTCTGCTATTGTGCAAGTTAATATCTTGGGCTAGTGATTCAGTGTACCAAGATGTGGATATAAATGAGATACAGGTGGCAGTGTGCATGAGAGAAGATATACTAAAAAACAGGAACCACACTCTTCCTTCCTTTGACAACATGACTTAGATTAACAGGATGTTTTAAAACCAAAATCCTTTCAAGATCCTTTCCAAAAGCTAGATGCCTAGTTCCATTTCAAGCTCAAAGTAGTGATAAAACTCCAGCCAAGCAAAACACTGAAAACCTATCTTTGCTAAAAAATGCAAGGCACCACAAGGCCTCTTCCCCTCTTCCCCTAACTGGACTTTCAAAAGCACATGAATTTTTAAATTTTTAAATTTTTAATTTTTAATTGTATAATTAATTACATCCCATTTTCAAAATCAACACAAAGAAGAGCATGAGGGATGGATTCTATAGAAAGAAGCAATGCACACAGAGCAAAGTTACCCAAGGAAGGTTGCCTTTTCCACACAGAAGAACCTGCTTTTAGAGGATTATTTTCATCATGGACATGTCTCTTAAACCTGCTTTCACTCTTAAATTGTTAAAAGGTATAAGTATGAATTTCAGCTCAACCACAACAACTGAGCACCTCCTTAATCCAACCTCTAAATATCTATTCTATTACCTTAATTAAACACTAAGCATATAGGTTTCCTTATCATCTGACCTGTTAATAACTAACTAACTAACTAACTAAATGCCATTTTTCTGCTGCCTCAGCATGAAGGCACAACACTGGGGTACCAGCTTCCTTCCCCTGCCACTCAGATAAAGGAAAAGTACCTTGAAGAGACAGTATGAACACAGTTGCCACTACTGCTATCTACTGCATCCTAATAATATAAGAAATTAATAAAAAAGGCGTGCTGTGAACTGTACACAGCACAAACATAACACAAGACTGACCTCTACAGCACTCCTGTCTTTCATCAACTATCACACAGCACTGGGGATCCCATTAAGTCTAAAACCAGAAAAGTTTGCTTTTTGCCCCTGCCCTTCCTTGTGCTACATTAGTGCTACCTCTGTGGTAGGGGGTTTACATGACAAGGGTTTGTTAGCAAAATTGAGTTCCCCAAGCTGAGTTTGACCGTGACAGTAATTTCTGAGTGATGCCCTTGTCCTTATCTTGAACCACAAACCCCTCATTGTGTTTTCTCCCCTTCTCCTGTTGGTGGAGGAGTGACAGAATGGGCACATGGCTTTGTGGGCGGACAATCAGCCAAGGTCAATCCACTACAGCCACTCCTGCATGGAGGTGACAGTCCCAAAGTGCAGCACACTCCCAGAAGCACAGGGAAGCTCTCAGATAATTCTCTCTAACACCTGGTCAGAATGGGTGAACTGGCACTTTTGCATGCTGAAATGCTCATGGACAGCCTATCCCAGCCACACTCAGAGTACTGCAAGGGTACACTGCTGACAAATTAAATGGGACAAGAATGATACAAAGGTGTATTTATGTACACATACATACAATCCCCTAGCCTCCAAAAGCAATCCCAGGATTCACAAGCCTCAGAGTGCTATCAAGTCCTGGACCAATTTTCAACCCACTTCTTGTAGTTTACAGAAACAACTTATTTATTCTTATCTACAAACTCACCTGAACCAGAAAACCTTGTTGTTGACACTTTGGCTGACAATGTAACTGAACAAGCAAAGTTTAAAAGATGTCTAGCAGTTTTTAATTTCACATTGATTTTGGTGACTGGAAAAACTCAGATGGAAACTAGTGACTAGTTATATTTTAGGTAAAGTTACAGCTGCCTAATCCTGACCTTTTTGCACTTCCTGATTCATAACTTTCTTTTTAACCTCTGGAAAAGATGAAAATCCATCACAATCCAATAACTCAATAGATTTCACTTACCTTAAAGTCATTATTGTATCTACCAAAGTTGACTCGGCCCATATTCTCTACCAAGATGTCCAGATTTGCTCCAGCCTGCCCAGTTATATTTATCTTAAGTGATTTGTCCCTTTCAAGGACACCCTGAGGTACCTATATGAATTGCAACAAGAAGAAGAAAACAATAACAACTGAAAACCAAAAATACCCTGTTATTTGTTTTTTCAACTTGCATGAAGAAATTAAGAGTGACAAAGGAAAAAAAAGGGTAAAGAAAACCCCCTTCCTCTCCACCTGCTTTATGTGAGCACATGCACACATAGCTTCTAACATCAACATTCACATTTTAGGACACCAGCTGGATGTGATAGCAGGTTTTGATGCACCTGATTCACAAAAACCAAGTTCCCAAATTTAGTCCAGCAACTGAAAAGAATTTGGCAATATCAGTGATTTAATCACTGGCTTCATCTTCCAATTATGTATGCACCAATATTTAGTTTTATTTATTCCTATTCCCACAACACAAGGAAAGATGAGCTTGATATGGACACAAAGGTAATGAGAGCCAAATGGGTCAAATATTAATTAAAAATTGACTGTAAAAGACATGAATTTATATTAATTCCCATTAAGCAAGGCCAAACCCTGCTTATGGAAAGAAAGACTAAGTTCACATTTGGTACAATAAACTTTTTTTTTTTTTTTTTAACTGTGGTTAGGAGTTGGTTTCATAAGGTAAGACATAGGCTCAGGCATCCTCCTCCTTCCACTCTCAAAGGAAGAAAACAGAGAACGTTAATAAAAAAAAATCTTTGCAAATACTGCAGAAAGCCACCAAGTACACATACATACATATATATATATCAGTAACATATATATAAATATATATATATATATCAGTAATATATATATATACACATATATATATCAGTAACATATTCCATAAATCTGCAAGTAAATCCATTCTCTAGGTCTTTTTATTCACCTCCGTCATGAGTATGTATCAACATTCAAATATGTAAAAAAATGGCAAGACAATACGTAGCCATGTTTTCAGAAATACTAGTTTGAATATCTGGTATGAATCAGGTATATACTTCCTTATTTTCCTCATGTGATTAAATCAGATCAGGGTTGCTTTGGTTATCTGGAGAAAGGAGGGAAAAATAAACAACAAACCCAGTCTGCATCCTTGACTTTCATGAAGGCCACTGATAGCAAAAATTAAAACCAGCAATCAATGTTTTTACCCCATCGACAGAGACATAGGCACGGTCATGGACTCCATTTAAAGGTGAAGACAGCGGTGTTGGCTCCACACAGTTCTTTGGAAGTGTAGTTCTATACAGCACATACCCAAAATACTAGGAAAATAAAAGAAAAGGAGAAGAAAAGGAGAAGAAAAGGAGAAGGGGGAGAAGGGGAAGAAAGGGAGAAGGGAGAAGGGAGAAGGGAGAANAGAAAAGAAAAGAAAAGAAAAGAAAAGAAAAGAAAAGAAAAGAAAAGAAAAGAAAAGAAAAGAAAAGAAAAGAAAAGAAAAGAAAAGAAAAGAAAAGAAAAGAAAAGAAAAGAAAAGAAAAGAAAAGAAAAAACCCAAATGATTAATGAACCAAGTCATTCTGCAGTTTCAATCCAGGTCATGAATTGAAAATATCTTCCATTTCTGCCTACATGCCTGCACTGAAATGATAACTTTCATTCACTTCAGACAGCAACTATCACAGACACCATTTCAGATTAGAGTTTACTTTGACCTTTAGGTAATGGGTGACCTTTAGGTAAACTGGTGAAAATCCCTTTATAACTGAGTTTATATAAATAACTTGTAAGTTCACTTCTCGCCTCATCCAGTGCCCATAAATTGAGACATTCATCAAGTCAACATTATCTAATTATCCATTAAATACTACATGGTTTAAATCAGGAACATTTTGGAATAATTTTCATTAAGTTCCCCATCAGGAATGGAAAAAAGTAAGTCAGAAAAAGAGACCTTAACAGGCTGGAGCACTGGGTGGAGAGGTAATTAACGAACTTCAAAAAAAGGCAAGTACAGGGCCCTGCACCTGGGGAATAATAACCCCATGCACCAGCACAGGATGGGGGCTGATCTGCTGGGAAGCAGCTCTGTGGAGAAGGACCTGGGGGTCCTGGTGGAAAACAAGCTGTCCCTGAGCCAGCAGTGCCCAGGGGGCCAAGGAGGACAGTGGTATCCTGGGGGCATTAGGAAGAGCATGGACAGCAGGTCAAGGGAGATGATCCTGCTCCTCTCCTCAGCCCTGGTGAGGCCACATCTGGAGTGTTGTGTCCAGTTCTGGGCTCCTCAGGAAAAGAGGACACAGAAACACTAGAGCAGATCCAGCCGAGGGCTATGAAGATGATTTTTAAAAACAGTCTCTTAAGACCTGAAAATTAATACTTCAGAGAGAAGAGAAATCAAGGTGAAAGCCTAGACAGCACAGACACCTATATCCACAGGAAGAAGAAAACCTCAGGTGCAGAACAGGAGCACTGTAGAATATGAAAAGGCCTCCAATGCAAAAATCTTGGATACCTTTATAATACTATTACTTGTGTGCTAGCTAAAGTGTAAGATATGAAATAAAGAGCAACACCACAGTGGGTTGTTAAAATAAACTCCACAAAATTACTGCAAAGTCTCTGCTGAAGGAATCCTCACCTGCTTTAGCTCAACAAACGTCAATGGGTATGTGCTTCTCACTGGTCCAGAAGGTGACAGTCCATCAAGAACCTCCAATACAGTGCCTGCCTGCAGCACAGAAAAGGCAGGTATATGAAGTCTCAATCCAAATATAACAGCTTGCACATCCAGCCATCAAGTCAGCTAGCTCAATATGTCCAGAAAGTTAACAAATATTTACACCATCTTTGCAGAGACATTTAAAATACAATAGAGCAGAGACAACTGATGAACTCTGAAAGAAACATGCCACATGTAGAGCAGTGTTTTAATAAAAACAGATATTCTAATTTTGCTATGCATTCATAAAAAATAAAAGTGACCCTTTTATTATTTAACTAGAACTACTACAGGAGTTTCTCACAGAAGTCGTATAAACAAGCACAACTGCTCTGGATGATTATTACAAAGCAATATATTATCTAAATTCTGCTCAGTTATACTTAGAATCAAGCTAGGGAAAATGGCACTGATTCCCATTGAGTTACTCTGGAATCATTCTGAGCTAAGTAGGGATACAGTTTAATTCCATCAAGAGCCATCCAAGATGAATTTACCCTATTTAGTCTTAAATGATTTTAGAAACTCTAAGGCTGTAATTAAGTTGTCATAGGTAAGTAGCTGGACTGGTTTTAATGATACTGGGAGCAAGGTTTAGGCTAGTTACACACATAAATACCTTGCTGAATAAGGACTAAGATGTGTACAATTAAATTGCCTTTTATTGCCATTATGGAATATTCTACCCATCTACAACTCTCTCTCAAACATCAGTATCAGTTTTAGGTTAGTCAAAATGCACACAATATGCCTAGGGTCTTACAAGCTCAAAAAATAAATTGCATGCAATTTTTCATGAAAGATGTCAGTCTGTTTCCCCAGAATTATCATCACTGTTCAGCGGTAACTACACATTAGACATGCAAATATCTCTCACATACCAGGTTTACATTCAAATGTAAATAAAAATTAAATTAAAATAAAATTTAATATAAAAAATAAAAAAGAGGTGTTTAAAATCATGTACAACTATACTGTAAGAATACTCACAGCAGTACTAACTTCTGAAGGTACTTCAATAACAGAAATACTGAATTTTTGCAGAACTTACATGAAAGTTGCACTGAAATATTAAAATGTAGATACAGTATTTTGCAGTGATGCAATAGAAGCCAGCATGAATTGTCTATGTACACATAATCAAGTCTGGAGTTTTGGTTGGATACAGCTAATTTTCTTCACAGTAGATGGCATGGGGCTGTGTTTTTGGATTCTTGCTAAGACTGCTGACAACACAGGGATATTTTGGTCATTGCTGAGCAGGGCTTACACAGAGTCAAGAACTTTTCTGCTTCTCTCACCAGAGATTAGGATGGGGATACACAAGAAACTGGGAGGGAACACAGCCAGGACAGCTGACCCCCACAGACCAAAGGGATATCCTGTACCATTGGTGCCATGCTCAGCAATAAAAGCTGGAGGAAAAAGGAAGGGGAGATGTTTGGCGTGACAGTGTTTATCTTGCCAAGTAACCAAAACACATGAATTGTTCAAAGGTGTGTAATGTGGCACTCTGGAATATGGTTTAGTGAAGAACACAGAAGTGGCTGGGTTAAAGCTTGGACTCGGTAACCTTAGAGGTTTTTTTTCCAACATTAATGATTCTATGATGGAGCCCTGCTTCCTTGGGGAAGGCCGAGCACAAAGGTAGTAGCAAATGAGCTCCTTATTGTGCTTTACTTATGTTTGCAGTTTTTGCTTTACCTACTGAAGTGTCTTTACCTCAACCCACAAGTTTTCACACCTCTACCTTTCCAATTCTCTCCCCCACCCTGCTGGGGGAGTGAGTGGCTGCATGGTGCTCAGCTGCGTATCAGGATTAAACCACAACAACCATGTAGTCACAGATCTAAACAGACTTCTGAAATGAGCTTGTCTTAACTCTAGCTAGGAACAAGCAAGTAAAAGGATGCCATATCTATATAAAAGTAACACCAACAGTGTCTGGAGGTTGGGTCACCCTCACTTGCCCACATGATCACTTGGGAAAGAAGCATGTTCTAAGCATGTTCACTTGGGACAGAAGACTGCTGATCAAACATGGCTGGCAAAATTTTGATGAAAGTAGTTTGTTCTTATGTTTTCAGTTTATAAGTTGTACCTAAAATAGCAATTATCTTTCATACAGTAAAATTTCCCAAACATTCCAGATTCCATACATGGTCCACTCCTTCTCTTGTGCTCCTCCAAGGGAGCCAGTAATGTTACACCAAGAACTTGCCAGGCCACAGGAGAGATTTAGCTACCAGGTCTTCAACAGGAGCTGTGAAGCAAGAGATGCACAAACACTGACAAAGGTAATTTATAGAATTTAACAATCCTATGGGCATTAATAGTCTTAAACCTAGGTGGACAGCAATTCCAGAAATGAATACAAGCAGCATTCATTGTCACTAAGTGGCAATGAATGCTGCTTTGTGCCTTGCAGATCTGAGTATGAGCAGCCTGTACATGTGCGTGTTTGACTTTTTTATTTTTTATGTCCCTGCTACCAAAGGGGCTTCTATTCTGAATATGGGTCAACCACATATGATTCACTCTGGGATTTGTAGAAGCTTGTTTCTTTGAAACTTCAGCACTTTATTTTTGTCAGCTTTTGGTGGTACATTCAAAAAAACCTTCAAGACAAGATCTGGTCTTGCTGCAAATTTCTGTTGACTGCTACTTAGTGAACAATCAGTACCACAAGATAAATTTAACAGTAAACTTAAAAAATACAACTATTGTCAGAAATTTTTAAAAACAATCTATAAAACAACAGNAAAAAAAAAAAAAAAAGAAAAGTAATACTTTTTTAATCCTCCAAAGCAAAGTCTTCAAAACCCAAGTGTAAGGTCAAGCATGAAAGAAAAAAGAAACTAAATTACTCCAACAGGAGTTATCAACTACAGGAATATCAACTACAGGCAGCATCCTGATTGCTTAACCCCTTCCTAGCCCCAACATATAGCAGCACTGCCTGCTACTTGCTACTGCTTGAGCTCTTCACATCCTAAGAAGTGAGCACTTCCCCAGAACTTTTAAGTCTGCAGACTGCTGTGCTAGGGCAAGCACTTCCTTGTGACCAAGTACTTCTCAAGACCCCCAAGGTGGTAACCAGAAACTACCATCTGCTCACAAGCCTGCACAGCCACATGGGCACATTGCAGGAACTAAGATTAATTTATTTCCCTCTGGAAAGAATGCTTCTCAAATTCTGGGGCTTAAATCCTTAAAACCTATCATCTTCTTCTGGAGCCCATCTACTGTGGTTCTGCCTTTGCTTGCCCTCATTCCCCATCTTCAACATTTCTCTTTTGTATCTATGCAACATTTTTTTTTACTTACCACCTGCTTTCCTGTCTTTGCTCTTACATAGCAATGTCAGTGTTTCCAGCACCTTTTAATAAACTGTATTTTGCCCATCCAGGAGGATTCTTTAAAATAAATCAATAGTGAACAATTGCCTCATCAGGGGAGTTGGTACTTAAGGACTGAACTGCCACAAATGGGGAAAAAAAAAAGATAGAGAACAGCCTGCTCTGGATACATCTACCTCTACAAAGTTCACCACATGACCCCTGAAAAAAACTCCAGAGTCTCCTTTCTCTCATCCTTTCTGCAGAAGTGTCAAGGGCGTTGGTTCACTGGAGTAGATTCAATGCTCTCCATGGCAGACTGCTGGACCTCAGCTGCAGAGTGAAGATCCACACTGTACCTGTGTTAGCACTGACTGTCATTGCAAATGACACAGCTAGGAAGTTTACTGTTACCAAGGCTAAGTGCTATTATTTAGAACATTCCCTCTCTGATATTCACTAAAATATGTTAAGGCTTCTCCACACAACCAGGTGCATTGGAACTGGTTCCAGCTGGGGCTAGAATGGAGTTGGGAAGGTGGCTTTGGCTGGCACAGTACAAACCCTCCATGATTGGAGACTTGTGTTGCAGGGTAACCCAGCAGAGCAAACTGCTGCTGAAGTTAAGCACTGGGTCACAGAGCAAAATGCCACTTTCTTCACAGAAAACAGCTCCAGAGGCTCACAGTGGAGATGGCAATATATGTACAAACATGACAGGAACCTTACATCTGGCAGCTTAGACATGCCATCTGCAATCCTAAAACTGATGCCTGGAGACTGAAACACTTCCACAGAAAAAAACAGAAAGTGTAGAAGGTGCAGGTCAGGTCAAAGATGCATTTTTTGAGCAAGTTTGGTCATCTGATTCTTTTGTGAGAGTCCAGCAGCATTCATTTCCTGAAGGTGTGAAGGTCCTTCATTCTAATGAAATTGGACAGCCTTATCTGAGAGCCATGACACACGACAAGATGGAAGAGTCAAAATCTGGTAATTGGGCTGCCAAGTGCTTGCAGCCAAAGACAGCAGCCATGGTGGTGGGTGTAGAGATAAGAGCCTATAATTAGTCACTACTGCCAGTTCAGTGAAACCTCATAAGCAAGAAGACACTCAAAGTGATACAGATCTCTTTCAGCTTCACAGGTGAACCACTTTTATGCAAAAAGTACTTCTGCCCACCACTTGAGTGGAATGACTTGAAAATGCCTACAAAGCCTTATCACTACTAAATTTTGCAATGCTTCAGCTGCAGAGATGAGATACATCACTAACTGGAAAAAATAACTACCAAATTGAAATTGCAAAGTATAAAATCAAAGCATTAGGAGTTACAGTATCCAGCACATCAACTGCAGTAATCCTTTATCTCAAAACTTGTCTGTGCCCAGCAGAAAGAACATAGCCACGTTCATATCTTCTGTCTCTTCTGTTGCCCATTAAACTAGTTCACTGCAGGAACCTAGTTCTCAAATATATCTCACAAAAAACTGTCCTTGGTCCTAAAACCATGGTGCTACGGTCAAAGCCCAGATACTTGTGAGCTGATCAGCTATACCACTGTTGTCACACAGGACACAGCAAGGCTGCATTCTGAGTAATTAGTTCTGTGTGCTTTTCCCTGAGCAGGAAACTGATTTAATTTCTCTCACCAGCTACATTTTTTGTCACAAACTATATCAATAAGACTTTAAAATTTATCAAAAATATTCCACATTCAAAATTTCAATGCCTAGAAGCATTTAAAATATGTTTATCCTATTTTTCCTTCCACTTTAGAGGCATCACCAGCTACAAAAACACTCTTTGTTGTGAGTCTCATGGTAACATTCCCCCAGCTACATTACTGATACATGACTTATCTTTAACAACTATGAATCGGTTGTGTTAATAATATATTAACTTCAGTTTAGCAAAGCTTCAGGCACATACTGCATATTGTAAACACTACCATGAAACAGCCAGGTAAGATGCATTTGATCATTTACTAATATGGGGATGATTCCTAAATCCCAAGCTCTGCTCCCTCCCTCCTCAAAATTTTCTTTCAAGATTTTCCTCTTTATTTTGTAGGATATCCAGAGCCTGTTGTGACACCCTCATAAACATTTTTTATTGAAAGCAGAGAGCATTATGAAAAGATACACAGTGAATTACAGATGTTAATTTACCTTCTGCAAGCGAACCTTCCCGTATGCAAATTTGGGTGTTGTTGGAGGGATAAGACCTTCTGGTAATTGCTTGTACTAGAAAGAGAAGGAGAAAACACACACACACAAGTTAAATACAAACACACTTGAACTGAATTCTTGCTTTACACTTCACAGCTTACAAAATTGTAACTTAAAGTAAATAACCTTCCTAAAGGTTAGAGCTGCATCTAGTCTTAGGATGGAGATTTTTTTTTTAAGAAAAAAATCTGACTTGATCCCATATGGTGACCAATTTTTAATAACTATTCAATACTAGGTAAAGGTACAAAGCATAATGAACCAAGTGAACTACAAAAATTCCCAGTGCCCTTGGAGCCCTCCTGTGGCTACAGTCTGAGTTACTCTCTTTCACAGCTCTTTTGCAGTCCTCTCCCCAGTTTATGAGAACTTGAGTAAACCTTTCCAAATCTGTAGGACAGTATTTCCACCTGACCCTTCATCAGCAACACTTCCTTATAGCAACTATTAGCCTCTTGTGCCTTTCCTTTCAGTGTTACAATATTCTACCACTACCACCTGCCACTTCATTACTGCCTGGGCTGGGGTCTTTGAGAAACAGGCCTGGAGACCACAGCTCCATGAACCCTTGAGGTCTCATCTTTAGCTTTCCTCTGTTCCTGTTCTAGACAACTGTCCAATCAGTCACAGGGAAACATGACAAAGAAACACTCTGACCACCCATCTACTTCTGTTTTCTTCTTGTCCTATACTTTTAAGAAGGAACCCCTGAAAGCAGCAGGGAGAAGGGATGAAGGGCCTCCACTCACTCCTTTCCTGGACACCTTTGAGGCATGGCAGAGCAGACAGCGGCTTTCTGCCCAGTACCTTGGCCTTCTCCTTTCTGCGCCTACAACCTTCTTTTCTCCTTGCCATCATCCCCTTCTCCCTCTCCTGCCATTACTTAATAGCCACTCTTCCCATCTGTTCTTTCATTAACTAGACATGGCCTGTCTGCATATTAGAGAAAAAACTTCTGCAGATGAGATACCCATGTGAACAAGCAATCCAAGCTTACATTTTAATAAACATGCACAAAAGACCACCCTTGTGAAGAGTGTCTCCATCTGCAAATTCGGTGACTTTGGAGCGCTTACCTTGTCAGGTGTTTTTGTTTTTTAAATAAGTTTGATTAGGGGTTGAAAGGGTTTTTGGTTTAGTTTGGGGGTTTGTGTTTTGTTTTTAACAGACCACAGCAGTATAATTCCCAATGCTATCCAGTCAACAGTCAGTTATGGATGGATGAAAGCCTGATTTACATTTCTGGCAAGAAGTTAATTTCTTCTCCTTTGTATTGGAAAACAATCAAGACATCCAGATTTAAAGAAAACAGAAGTTGTATTCACCCAAGAGAAGAACTCAAAAGCAGGAAATTTCAGCCCAAATACTAAAAATAAGAGAATGCTGTCAGCAGTTGAAAGAAACTATAGACTGAAATTCTTCATTACATTTTTTAACTAATGGAAACTGTAAAGGAAGACCGTGATGTTATCCTTGTAGCACAGCTATCGTGTTGAACACTGTCATTTGTTACAGGCAACTTTATTTTCTTTCATCAGCTTCACCTCAAACAGCAGCTGAGTAGATCAATTGTTACAGGTTTAGAACCCACAGCAGTGATTAGAAAACTTCACTGAAAATCTATGGACATGCAAAGTAAGAAACAAACCAATCACACCAAAAAATGACCCAATACACCTGAGGTTACAGTGAACATTTCACATCTTATCAAGGCTCTCTCACTGCACTAGGATACTACTTACATCTCAGAGAGGGATCTTGCACCTTGAAGAAAACAACTCAAAATCAGGAAGTCTGGTGAGAAAAGCCTTATCAAGACAGGAAACTCCCCTTGGAAAGGCCATCAAAATTATCCCATCCGTTTATCCCATCAGGGATAATAGTGAAATTGAAGAAAAAAAAAAAATCCACAGCAGGCCTTCCACTGTGTTACAGAGATAAAGGCATTCTCAGCCCTAGAGAAAGCGTAGTACACTTTTGGGAGATCTACTCTCAGAATAAAAATGTCTTCTAGTGAATAGGAATGTTGCTGGTATGCAACAGAATAGCGACTACAAGCCTGAGCCTTGGGATTCACATGGAACCTGTTTTTCAGCCTCATCTGAACAGCCTCCAATGCAAGGCCACTCAAAACTCAGAGACAGGTTCCATGTTTTACTCCAATCTCCAGTTTGTGGACACTGTGCATTTTTACAGCAAGACAAAGCTGGTCCCACTCACTAGCTGCAGTTTGTGAAAACACAAACCCAAGATGTGTTCTTTTGAGTAAGCCCTGTCTTTCTCAGAAAGGCCCAAAACCTCAACACGAAGTTTGGATTGACAGCCAAAGCACTATGGTGCAGCACACATCGGGCTGACATCAGGTCATGAGCCTAAGCTGACTGAATGGCTGACTGATGCTGCAAGGAAAAGGCTCTGCACACTCCTCCTCCATCTCTACTCCCAGCCAAGCCCTTCCCACCTCCCTCTGCTCCTCCTGTGGCAGCACTGGCTCTCATCCGACTGACTGAGCTGATTCACCTTACTGACCTTCAGACAAAAACAACTACAGTAAAAAAAGGAGAGCTGAACTCTGTCAGTGTCAGACCTACACCAGTATCCTCTCCTCTAAAAGGATGGAGGAAGCCATTGGAACAGAAAGAATAGCTAGAGAGGTGCAAGATCTTTTGCTTTTTGTAACAAGAAGCAGTTAGGTTTGCCTAATTGTATTGTTCCACTTCTCCCAGCTGCAGAAAATAGTAAATTGAGGAGGAATTTACACCAACACAAGAACAAGAGAGTTTGGAGTACACTGGGGGTGTTTTAAAGAACCATTCTAGAAATGTACTGGAGATACTCACCATACCAATGACTTTTCTCAAGGCAAAATACTTTTCTGTCAGATCTCCTGCCTCGCTCAGGGGAGCATCATAGTCATAACTAGTGGGCTGAGGCATGTAAGGCATATTAGCACCTAGGGGAGGAGGAAAAAAGAAAAACCAATACAAACAGTGGAAGAGATGTTTTTTCCCCAAAGATATCAACTTTCAGAATTCTTCCCAACTACAGACAGACTCTGCTACATTTTTAGATTCAGTGTAGGCCTTGATGTTTGGGATTTGGCATAAAAAACTGTTCCTGATTGAGGACAACATCCTTGTGAGCTTACACTACCCTGTGAAATAATATAAAGAGAAATACATTTATCTGTGTTCCAACTGTTTCACAGTACTGAGTGAAGCAGAAGTAGCCTTGGCAAAGACAAATACCATGTGGGTTTAGTAAAACGTGTTTGCAACAGACAAAGAACAGCTAGTGCAGTCACGTCTTTTGCCATGTGCAAGTAGGCACAAATTATTCTTTCACAAAATACATTACTACCTAATTCATAAACAGCGCCCCTCTACCACTAATATAATTAAAATAATTTCTTACCATTCCAATAGGCAAAGTTTGTCCCACCTATAAACATGTACCTAAAAAGAAAAAAAATCAGGTTTTGCTGAACTAGGAAAAGAAATCCCCCCAAAATTAAGCACTACTGAACACACACTTACAGGTTAACGTTAGCACCACGTGCCAGGATTTCATTAAGTGTTTTAGCTATAGTTTCTGCAGGCACAACAGAATGACGGTGCCCCCAGTGATCCAACCATCCAGTATAAAACTCAGAATTAACCTGAAAGGAGGAAGGGCAAAAGAGGAAGGGAAAACATGAAGAGGGAACAAGAAGAGAATGCAATGTGAATTAAGGTTCCTAACTGTAAGGGGGAAGGAAAAAAAAGGCACCCTGACTAATTTGAGCCATTTTAAAACTACTATAAATACAGCAAAGCACATACTAAATCAGTCCTTTTCAGCAGACTACAGGTCAAAGGAATTTAAAGGATTGTTTCAATAATTTTATAGGGACACTTTGAAAACAATTGCTTAAGCATCAGAGAGTATGGATTCCCTGTGAACCTGTCAACAGGGATTTGTTTCAGATGCTTGGCATTCAAACAAATGATGGAATCAACATATTCTCTGCAGAATAGCATAAACAAACTGGATGTAATGAAAGATACTTCAAATTGCTTTCCAAACAACTCCTTAGCACAGAGATAATCTCATACCCTCAGTGGGCCTTCTCACCTTGTCAAAATGGCTTCCAGTGTTCTCACATCATACTACAGCTTATGTAAAACCTCTAGCGTAGCTGAAAACAGGAAGCAACTTCTAATCTGACCTTTAATTTTGCTTTTAAATTCCACCTACACACATATCTCACTAACGTATCTCGCTAACCATCCTTAGCGTTTCCGTTGCTTTGTAAACATTTGTCTTAGCAAGGAAAACTACTGAAACAAAATCAATATTTTTGAAACTAAAACAGCATTTGCAGAGCAGCAGTTAATTTGACAAACACACAGAGAAGTTCCTCTATTCACTTTTTCTGACTTGGAAATTATGTCTTCATCATCAAAAATTGTTCAATGCACAGCTGTCAACCCCCTTCTGATTAACAACTTCAAAATTAGAAATTATACAAAAAGTTTAAGTGAAAACACATACCAAAGGGCCCTTAGGTTCACTGCTCCTTTGAGCTAAGAATGCTGCTGTGACATTGCCACCTGTAAACAGAAAGAAATAAAATTGAGTTGCTATATCCATGACTTTCTGGGTCCATCATTTTACTGAAATTGGTGTCTTATCTGCCTTCCAGCCTAGCAAAAACCATGACAAGAAAGCTACTCCAGCAAACACAGGAATCAATACTTTTGATTCTGATGTTTAACTTGCAAAACTTATTTTAAATTTATGCATGGACATATGCAGGCTTGTGTACATGTCTTTGCTTTTGAGACACATCTTTTGAAAACCCAGCTTTTCTCAGAAATTACATCCTGGCACAAAGAAGTCTGAGATGTGTCAGAATTGCTATTGATCATTGGAAAGTCTAAATCTGGGGTTACGTTACCAAAGCTACGGGGAAGAACAGAAACCAGGCAATTTCTAAAGGGGAGTCTCACTTTTGATCACTCCCACTGGCTCAAGCCCCAGTAGCTGGTAATAACCACTCTGGTGAATGGCTCACCACTGCATAAAGGATACACATGAAGACATTCACAATTTCATTCAACTTGCAAGAAAACAAATCCCTGCTAAGCACACGTGTCTGGCTGTAGAGAGAATAATGTACAGAACAGGCCGTACAATTAAAAAAAAAGAAAATATCTGTCTTAGAGTTTGAATCTTTTGATTTTGTCAAGTCCATGCAGTATACAAACATTTAAATCCTTGTCCCTCTGATCAAGAGGGTACTCTCTAATCACACTATTGATGCTTAGCCATCCTTCAGGCTGGTATCACAGCAAATTGTAGCACTGTGCACATTTCTAATGATGATCCTCAACAGTATTTTTTTTTCTAATAACCTCTGGCTTAAAAAGAAATGTATTTGGATGTCTGGATTCCAGGACAGAAGATGACATTAAAAAAAAAAAAAAACCCAACACCAAAAAAGAATATTAAAAAAATACAAGGAATCAGTGCCAACTATTACTGCTTATTTTTAGGAGATATGTGCTATGAGCAGGGTAAATAGGTTATTCATGATTTCAAGATGCACGGAAGTGATTATGACTTTCTAACTGGGTGCTCATGAGTGATTCTTGTATGTTTAAGATTATATCAAATACACATAAATGCCTGTTACCCCATTTAAACAAAGCAGGCAGGTTTGGCAAGCAGTCAAGTCAAGTTTGTCTTGCCACAATCACACAGAACTGAAAATTTCCGGAATCAAACAGCAGTCTCCAACCTGGAGCAAAGTCCACTGTTGCATAAAGACCCTGTAGAGCCCCACATTTCAAGTGGAACTGGCTTGCACCATCAGTTGTGAAGAGCACCACCTCATCCCCAAGATGCAGGCGGAAGAGCTTCAGAAGGAAACGCAGGTAGTTGTAGTCACAGGCAAAGTAGCTTCCATACTCGTTCTCTACCTGCAGAGTAAAAGCGCCTCAGTAAAGCCATAGCTAATTCAGCCTGCATCTGATAACAAAACAGAAAGCACAAATCCAACCCTCTTCTTCCTCTTACAGCAGTGTTGAAAATGTCATTTTAACTCCAGATCTGAGGAGTAAGAGAAGACAAGACTCATTCCTCTCACCTGTATTCTACAGTGGAGCCATCACTGTGCAGAGCTAAGCCATTTTCCAGCAAAATTTCGATCCACCCACCACCCCAAGGTATCTACTTAGCTACAGTGATCATAATACGGTCTCTATTAAAATCTGAGATCTATAACCTCCTAAGCAGACCAATAAAACCATAGAACAGGCTGTGAAATTATCAAAACTGCGACAAAACTGGACATTCAGAACAGAGACATCTACAAAGAGCTCACATGAACCACAAAGCCCTGCAATGGATTCAAAAGGACTTAAGGGAGAACAGCTCCATTACTACTGAGAGGTACACATCTTGCCCCTTTTCCAAGGAGATGAACTTTTCAGCTCCAGATCCAATAGGTTCCAATCCTGAAGGTTATTTCTGAAAATCCTGTTATAAGCATCTTATTTCTGCCAAAGAATGATTTTGCCCAGTGCTTCTGCTCAACAGACAAAACACACTGTTCAACAAAATTATCTTGGGAATATTACAGGAAGGGTCTCTTATCCCATCCACTGCCAGTCAGGGAGTTTAAAGAAATTGAAATAAAGCTTTGTTATGATCAAATACTTGTAGAACAATCATTCCCACACATCTAGAGGGAGTTTAGGACAGAAGCTACCCACCATGAACATACAAAATTGTGTCCTGAAACATTTATAGCTTCAGTTAGGTGCTAAATTAGGCTTACTCCATACTTCTTTTGATTCTGTCTCAAGGTATTCTTATTCCCCTTTTTCCTGTCAGATTGTTTCAGGCAACTGTAATCTATTTTGGCTTTTTGTGAGAATTGCCACGAACCTCGGATCTAAAAAGCTACACAAGTTCCCTCTATTGCTTTATGCAGCTGTGGGAAACAACTTTCACAGAGAAGATGAGTGCTCTCTGAGCTCTAGAAACAGTGGATTCAGTTCTCTAGGAGAAGGTATTTCATCAGAATCTTAAGGAATACCTGTGATGTCACCACTCAAGACCCATGGAGTATCTGCAAGAGCAGTATAAGCATTCATACTGCTTGGGTTCATCTGATTTTCAGAAAGTTACCTGCACCATGATGATTGGACCTCCATTTTGATAGAGGTAAGGCCTCATCTTTGGCAAAAGGACACCCATCCACCTCTCTACCGCTTCCAGGTAATCTGTGATACACAAAGTATAAATGTTTCACAACTTTTCTGCCTTTTTCTACTTTTGTTTTAAATTACATATGGGTCATCATTATGTAGTGTTCTAATTATGTAAATTATGAACAGCATTTAATGAACAGATTGCTCTTATACTTGAAATGTGCTCTTCTACTTGTTCATAAATACTTCCAGTACAGTTCACTAAAAATTAAAACATTTAAATACTGATGAACTTGGAAAATTACCAAAGGGACTTCATTATGTCTCAGAGGTTGTCCTAATACATATCAACAGGAAGATAAATTCAACTGTTGATCTATTCATAATTTTCTAAAGAATTATTTAACCACCATCAGCAGAACTGAAGTTGGATATGATATCTATATATCCATCTCCTACAATGCACTTCAATAAACACATTAATCTCCTGTCTCATCTTATTCTTCCATGTCTGGTCTATTAACAGGAGCACATGAGAATGCTGTAACCCGTCCTGGATTGCACACTGACCAGCCAAGAATGATCCCCATTATGAGTGGCTGTGGCAAACCCAAAAGCCTCAAAGCTGAAGCTACCTGTCTTTTCCTCAATGGTGACAATGATTCCCCTCTTGGCACCAACCTGACAATACACTGGAAACTTTCTCCCCTACTTTGATTGTTCTACACACTTCTTCAATGTACACTGCTAACTAAAAGTATTCAAGATTTTAATCACAAGAAAACTTGAGCTGAGATATGAATTATCTAGTAATGGCCTCAAACAGCAAGTTGCCTTACTGCTACAGTGTATTTTTGATTGCCTTTTTTGATGCCTCTACCTGAATCAGAAGACCTGAGAACAATAGATTTCTTTTCCAACAGCCAAGCAGGAAGACCTCCCTGGGAAAAGAAAGGGAAACACTTCAGTGACATTTATAGGAAACCCAAGAACAATTTAGCTTTTTATCAAGACATATACTGAGACATGAAAACTGATTTTCTACAAGAAAGTAGTGATTCCTAATGAAGAAAACAAATACAGAGTAAGTTTGTAAAAAGTCACTTAGGATGTATGGATTTTAATACACTAAACCAAGATTCTTGTCTAAGGATACACCAAGTTAAGTTTGTCTACTTTAAGAAATACTTGCACTAGATTTACCCTAGAAGTGAGCTGTTACAAAAGGTTGTATACCATGTCCCATTCTGCACAGATGTAAGGTCCAGCTCTCAGGATAACAAGCAATCCAGTGTCATTGGCAAGCTGCAGGAAATACTCTAGATCTTTGCCACCAGAAAAGTCATACGTGCCCATCTTGGGTTCATGGTAGTTCCATGGGACATACCTATTAAGAGAGAAAATCACCTTCCATTAGGAAACTGAAACTAAACCAGAATTCTGAAAAACAACTGTTTGCACTACATGTCCCAGAGATCAGTAATGCTGCTGATCTCTTGGATCAGTAAAAGACAGGAGTAACTCTAGGGCCTGTCTTCTGTCAGGTATTTCATATGGCAGAAGGCATTAAAATTAATACTGAAATTTAGGGTTATGTCTGCAGGAGTCCCTATCAGAGCAAGAACAGGTTCTGGTAGTGCCATTTTGAAATCATGATGTCTGCTCCAAAATTAAATAAATAGTTTTGAAGCTGGCAAGGCAGCTGGCAGCTGCATAGTGGTGGGAGGTTGATGAAGAGATGAATGTGGTAAACCACTCATGAAGGAGGAGGCCAAGAAGGAGCTTGCCCAAAACAGCACATGACCCTCCATGAATGGATCACCCAGCTTGCACAGAGGACACCAACCAGGTTGACAGGTCTATGCTGCTGCCACTGCAAAGAATGTGAACACCTAAGCCTCAAATCATACTGCATCTAGGTCCTGAAAGTTTTCACTGACCAGGAACAATGCAAGTTCTGGAAAACCACCACTGAAAGAACAATTAACTTGATAGATGTTAATGTGCCCAAGAGCTTGGACAAAGTAAAGCTTAATTTTGACTGAGTAATAAAGGTGCCAAACAAACAGATCACCATTTGAAAGAACACCTTTCTCCTACCTCCAGGACTTAGGAGACCACAACCTCAGCACAGAACATCTCACAGAAATAAAAGAAGAAGTACACTTGGTTGCAAGACAACAAAGAAACAGTAATCCAAATACCATGAGTAATGTTGGTGATTCCTGCTTGATAACTGTGTTTTGTTTGTCATGGTACTAAGTGGCAGTCTAGCACAGACAGACTAAAATTAGAGATGAGTACAACCTGAGCAAATATTCAAGGGAATGCGAAAACGCATTCTTCTAAAATTTCTAAAATTCACAAAACTCTGTCTAGTCAAGCAAAGATCCTCTCTGGCAACACTTTTCTTACTGCCTGGGTTTGTTGTTACTGTGTTCCACATTTAATTTTGTGAGAACTACCCAAGAGGGAAATAAAGTCCCTACAATAATGCTTTCAATAAGGAAGAAAAACAGGAACCCTCTCATCATGGCCATACACAGACAGACATCCACGTGAACATCAAGTGCAAAAATTATAATCTTTCAACCTTCGTGAATATTATAGCATCTCAAATGCCAAAATTTTAAACCTCTTTTGGAAAAGATAAAGCTTCAAATTTGTGCACTGGGATGGAGTCAAAGCAATGCACTCAGGCATCAAGATGCAGATTTTCCCCTCTACATGGTATATTTTATTTCTGTGTCAAGCTGATCTAATTGTTTCTGAAGCACAATTAACTCACTTTTAAAACAAACTACATATGCATTTAATGACTATATGGACCATGTGAAAATATACCCATTGAAGAGTTTAACGAACTTGTTCAGAAACATGTTCTAAGATTTAAATACACTTAATACTGTCTGAGGTGAGGATGAAAGGATTTCTCCAGCTCTGTCATGCTCAAGATGGAAAAAGATAGAAAAGTTCTTCCAGAAACAGTTTTCATTTATGTCACATGCTTGATCTCAACATTGGAAAAAAAAAAACAGATTCTAGCAGAGAAAAAGGGAAGAAGAATAAGAAAAAAACTTATTCAAAGCCATTTTTTAATATAATGAACCATGATAAAAATTTATTTTAAACATTGGTCTAAATATTGTTCTAAGACACTTTAATTCCCCAATGTATTTTCTACAGCTAGTGATGGTCTCAAATCATTTTACTTTGAAATTGTTATCTTTAGAGTATAATTGTTACATACCTTTGTCAAAATTTACAGTCAGTTGTTTATCCTGTACTGTTTTAGAAACAGAATAATGAATTTATAAAGGAAATTCTCATCCTTTTCAAATTTGAAATATGGTATTTCTTCTGTATTTGAGTTTACTTTCCATTTACACATAATTTCTAAGCTTCATGCTACAACCTTTCTTTCTTTAGAAGTCACAGCTTTCATCTCCTATTTTGAGATTATCAATAGGTAAAAAAATCACACTTCAGCTTCCTTAATGTACAAGAGAACTCCCTCTGTAATACCAGAGTGGGATTTTTTAATAGTGTAAAATTAAATAAATGGTACTACTTTTATAAATGAGCGTGCTAATTAAATGACTCATATAAATATGAGTCTTTAGAAACAGTAATTTGTGTTTAAAAAATTAAATAATTTAAATATTCCATATTCTGAACAGCAGTCCCTTCATAGAAGGGCTTTGTACAGGCTTACACCTTTCTTCTCATTAGTCAACAAATAGAGTAAAATAAATAAGATGCTCAACATTCTTCAACTTTCTATGAGCCTGTAAAGGTAATTGTGGATTCTTCCAGGAAGCGCATCCACTGATCAGTAAATCCTGTGTGTATCTTCAGCCCCATCTGGTGGCTAATTGTTTATCTGCTCCGTGCAAAACAAACCCCAAACTTTCCGTGCTTTCCAGATGCTTTTGTCAGCCAGCACCCATTTCCAGCTGGCAGACACAGTTCAGAAACTGAAAACAAGGATGGTTACCTGTGTGAGCAGACACCTCTGCTGAGGTGGGGAGCGAGCTCCCCAGCATCCTCCTCCACCACCTTCTGGGACATCACAACAACCACAGCATTAAATTTCAACCTGTTCTTTAGAAGGGGTAGGTCTTGATCTATTAGGCTTTAATATAAGATCAAGCTTACTGTCATCTCATGTTCATGTTCAGTGTTTTCTCATGTTCTGTTATTGTTTAAGATACTACCAGGTGCATAGTTGCATTCATGTACTGACTTCACCTGTTCCAGAGTCCAGGAGGAGCTGCTGCCTCAGTCATGAGCGGAATGATGCATCAAGGCACAGAGAGCCTTTTTGGAAAAAAGGCTGCAGAGAACAGGAAGTAGAACATGTCTGGTTGACTTTGCCCACAAGGTATTTACAAGCACAATCCCATAATATAAGGATCCTGTTTCCCTTGAAGTGGTAAACCTCACTGGGAATGCCTCAGTAAGAACAAGGAAGGCTCCCATATTTCAAATTATAGTAGGACCGTTCCCTCTCCTACGGAAAAAAATCCCAAACAGCAAAATCAGTGTTCAGAGGTGGCCTCAAGATTGGGAGTCCGACTACCACATTCTGTCAGAAAGTCTGGCAGTGCTGCTGCTCATTCATTCCAAAATGACTTCACATGATTTGTATCTCTGTCCCTTGCTAGCAGTGTTACTGATCCAGGAAAGAGTATGCAGAAGAAGAGAAAACAAAAACCCAATCACAAAATCACAGAAGATTTCTTTGGGATAATATGAGTATTTATAGCTTTATCTCAAGTAAAAAAGAGCAGTAAGACTTTGATTATTGGCAAACTTCAAAGAAAAACAAAAGGGGTTTTTGGTCAGTGAGGCGCTTTTTCAGCATCAGGAGAGAAAGAGAGAGTGATTAGTGTCAAATGGAAAGACACATGGATTTGGTTCTTGTAGAAAACGCAAGGCACAGGAGCATTTTCTGCTTCAAAAGTTCACTATTAGATTTATCTTCCATCATAGTAGAAAAAATCCAGAGGTGAACAAAAATGGGAGAGAAACTCAAAGAATCTCAGTCAGCTCTTGGAAAAACAAAAGGAGACTAATGAAGCTATCATGATGTGATCCAGCAACACCTAAAGCCAAAGGTGCCATAACCACTTGCCAGCTGCACAGCACCTTTTGTGCCAAAACAGACACAGCTCAGCTCTCCCAAGACCAACAGAGATCAGCTGGCACCAGCAAAACAACAAATCTTCACTCCTTCCTGCACAACGGAAAGACACTAATGCAAAACAGTAAAGCACAGTAAGAGATCTCAACAAGGGAAAAAGGCAGGAAAGAAATAAGGAAAAAATCCACCTTTAGTGGATTTTAGTGGGAGATCACAAATGAAGAGGGAGAAAGCAACAAGAAAACCCCAAACCAGCCCTGCAGCGATTTTGCCATTGAGTAACAGTGACAAGGGGAATGGAAAAAAAATAGTCCTATCTCAAAATTCCACTGATGCAGCAGAGACATGAAAAGGCAAAAAGAAAAAAAGAGGAAAAAAAAAATAAAGAGACTGTTTGGAAAAGCTGGAAATGAACAAAGGGCACTGAAAACACATGGGTGTTGGGAGGAGAAGGAAAATTAATCAGAGACATAAGGGAAGTATGAGACACTATGGATCACAGGAGTCACAGAGCCACCGTCTGGACACAGCCACTTTCTGACCTTCAAGCCAGATACCAAAAGGTATAATTTTCAGGTCCACTTTAAATTACTCTTATTTCAGCAAAAAGTACTTACTTGGGGAAATCCAGCAACCCGATCCTGAGCAAATGTGTTACTTAATCCCATTGCTCTTATTAATGTGAGCAAAGACAGAAATTGATTCTTTAATAGAAAACAACAAAAACAACCACAAAAAACACTCACCAGAGAGTGACTGTATTATCCCAACACAGGGAGGAGTCTTAAGATATGCAAAAAAATAGAGAACCTTAAATTTGGAAAAATTCAACTTTTTTTTTTCTTTCCCTGCTGTCTGTTCTTCACATACTAACTCTGACCGGTCTCATTCCCAAGTGTACAGTGCAGACATGCAACTTGCAGGTCTAACAACAATACACATTTCAAGGGTGAGAAAGGAGAGGTCGTACAACACTCCCACTGAGCCTACAGGCTCTGCTCTGTCAGAACCTGCACTTTTTATAGCACAAAAGCAGGTGGTTTCAAAGACAAGCTCTAAGCCCTGCAATGACTTAAAGAAAGAAAACAAACCTGTTTGGGAATTACAGCCCTTGTCTGAAAAGACTGTGCCTTACACATCTCCATGACATGCCTTGTAAAGGAAGTTATGACAAAAATAAAAGTAAGCTGAATTTTTTTTTAATCTTTGCCTCATATGTTGAATTAAGTAACAGGAAGAAAAGACAAGAAAAATGGATTATGGGTTTTGTACACACACACACACACAAAACTGAAAGCTGTTTAAACTTTTTTTTTTTTTTTTTAAGAAGTACACCTAGTTCCTCATTCATTTATCTAAATTTAAATGCTCCCAGTGAAATAGCTTGAAATAGCTTTTAAATGTTACTGCAGTCTTCACCAACATTTTCAAGGCTTATGGGTGATACCAACCCAGGCTGTATTAACAGGTTCTTGTCTCCTCTCACTTAGTCTGCCTTTTGACCAGGGAGTACAATGTCCCTGGCAGAGGCAGAGCGCGCACAATTGTTCTGTAGTTGCCAAAGTTCACAGTCCAACAATTTATTTCAGGTCACGTTTGCACCTGGGTTGTGAAGCAAGAGGTGTTGTCTCTCATCAGGGTAACAGAATGCTGGTTACAACCTGCCCAGCTGCGCCCATTTATGTTGTTAAAGGTCATCCTGTACCACCCTTCACTTCTCCAGAGCTTCCTCGCCCATTATGGACAAATAACATGGCAGCATTCCTCTTAATGACTTCTCATAGAGCTCCCAGGACTACCAATCACCTGGCAAGTCAACAGCTACTCACGTTTGGATGGCATCAAGCCCTGCCATCTTCATCTTCAGCAGGCGGTCTTTCCAGTAATACGAGGGCACCCGCGAGTAGTGAATGCTGCCGGAGATGTAACGGAAAGGTTTCCCATCCTTGACAAAGCAGTTGGAATCGTAATCAATCCCAAAACTCCTCTCAGGTACATTCTGTACACAAGAACAAACAAGTATACACAATATCATTTTTTCTGCCTTGAAAGGCACAGAGAATAGGCTGTACAACATCTGTGGGTTGTCTGCAATAGAAGATACAATGGTCCTAACATAAGAGATGGTGAATGACTTTCCTCTAGCTATCTACAGCCCACCTGAGTCTTAGAACAACAAATCAGCAAAAGGGAGCCAGTGCAACGTGTCACAGGATAAAAGAACAAGGAAACTAGCAGATATAGTTCAAAGAAAACACACTCCCTCCTAAGAAATGGAGGACGAAATTGCTAAGCCAATATGCCTATCCCTAGACTGTCATTAAACAGAGAAACTGAGATGACACTTTACAGTAATTTCAAGACTATAAACTTCAAGGAGGAAGACAACAGCATGTTCCATCTGCAACAAAGGCATTATTTTACAGAAGACCTAAAAAACGTTGTGGAAAATGTCCTTGATGCACAAAGCAATTCAAAGCATTCTGCCAACAGCGAACAGGTGAAATTGTGTGGCGGACATGTAACAACAGATCCGAGAGGATACAGCAAGGAGCTGGCAGGGAAACAGGAAAAGCAAGAGGCTGCCAAGTGCTGCACAGCAGAAGCTTTTTATGCTCTCTTTCCACAAACATGGACCCATTCTTAATATTACTTAACTTTATTAAGATAAATAAATCTTGACTCAACAAAGGTATGGGCATGGCAGGCCTCTCCAAAATCAGGACCACACAGAATTCGGAAATACAAACCAACTGCTCTGGAACAAATATAACTCAAAGGATGACATTCTCCATAGGAAATTATGATGTTGTAGTAACTCCAGGCTTTTAGACCTCAAGCAAACTATTGCTGCAGAGGATGCACAGGTACGTACAGCTGCTTACTTCCTGTTCAATTAAAACATATGTGACCTTCTCCTGATCTTTCATTTATAGCCTGCACCCTGATGGCTGGGCATGCTACACTAGGATGGAATTGTTCTGTATGTACCCGTGAAGGAAACTATTCACCCGTACAGACACCAAGCAGATGTTTCACATTCTTCAGACGTTTTTACTCTATGGCACTGTGACAAGTCACAGCAGAGCTGAGTGCTTCAAAAGAATCGTAACTAAGTGGAACTCAGAAACCAAACACAACACAGAAAAGAAACCAAAAAAAGCATCACTATGGATAGAAGCACCTTACACATTAAAAGGCTATTATCCCTGGAAATAAGGGAAGGCAAAACAAATTGCTGTGGTGTCCCTCTGTAAGAGGATTTTAGCACCCTCATACAGACTAACCACATCAAGAGGTCTATGGAAAAGACTCTTGTTCCATTCATGGCAGAGAACTGTAGAGATGATGAATGTTGAAAAACTGTTCACACACCCTCAGGGATAGACACCATGTCTATCTTAAAACAATTAAAAGGAGGTATTAATTAGGAAAGTGGCTATCATTGAACCAGATGCCATTTAGAAGTCAGGTTTTTAAAGCTGTGACCATAGCTGTAAATCACCTTCCCAACACATACAGTTCCTGACACAGTATTACTATGTGGGTGAGGAGAGGGAGGATGCTACCAGAGTATTTCAAATTCATCTCATTCATCATTCACTGTAAACAGACTTCCTTCATAATCAATTCCTCAGCATTACTTCATTGTCAGTGGATGATCTAGGCTTGCAACAAAAACAAGACAGTTGTGCTCATGAATTTACGTCTGGCTCTGTCAATACTGTATACTCACCATTGTGAATATGCAGGGAATTTGCTCCCCCTTTGTCTCCCTAGAAGATGGGGCAGTGGGTCTGCTCGTTTGGTAAGCAACACACACTAACAGCACTGTTTGGGGTGCCAGTTCCTTCATACCAAATCATATCAGTGCCCCGCTGAAAATTCAGACCCTTACAAGGCAATGATACAATCTTACACCTTACATTCTCAGAGCATACTCACACAGAAAAAAGAACTAAAGAATTTGTCCTTGCTTAAATAAAGTAAGAGTTTATTTTTGCAACCTTAATGCTATTTCAACATTTTATAATGTGCATGTCTTGTGACATAAGATTTTTTCCCCATCTTCAATACACAGAACTGTTTATCAGTGCCAAAATATCTCATTCTTCAAACCTACAAAACAGGGGAGAGGGGGTCTTATTTAGAAAGCAAACTAATGTGGGTACAAATCCTCCATCTCTGAAGATTTTTAGCGTCTCTTAGACCAATCACAGAATACCTCTTTCTCTACATCGAAGCTTAAGTATCAAAATAGAGAACAACAAATCAGTCATTTTCTTCTCTTCCTTCCAAAAAATTCCCTTAGTAACCTTTCTCAGCCCTCTCAGTGGTCCTTTTCTCTGCATTGCATCCTCACATTACACCCTGCTGTCTGGACCTTCTTCTCCTAGTAGGCTTTAGGCAAATGCAACAGTGGCCTTTCCTTTCTCACTTTCCACCAAGCCTCATTTAGCAGTGGGGGTGTAAAGAGTTTCCAAAACTAGTCAGGTTTATTGATGGTAGCTTTTTGTTGGTCAATAGAATGAGTGTGTTAAAGCTATTCAGCATTAACTGCTACAATACACACTGGTACAAAATAAAAGGTCACGAGAGGCCTCATGCTTGAATATAAGAATAAAGTTTTATTAAATCCCAACATTTAAAGCATTTGTTATACCACAATTTACAGACTTTCCAATCCATTCTATAGTAATTATATAATAAATATAATTTTCACAAAGTGACAATACTATTATATTCTGCTATTAATTCTGACATTAATTAACTCCTCCTCAGCCCCCAATAAACTGGCCTTTTCTAGGATGAAATATATATGCATTTAGTTAAGTTCTCCAGATTAAATACATGACACACACACACAAAATTTACCCCCCCAAACAATTAAAAATTACAAAATAAGCAGCACAGCAATTTTTCTTCATCTGAAATACTGAACACAGGTTTGCATTGTGCACATTCAAATCAGACTGGAAAAAGTATAGAAAGAACCTTGCAGGACAGTTAAGAGATTGCTCATTAGAGAGATTACAGAAACAGGTTTTTCCTTTTATCAAACAGAAAGCTGATCTAGGACACTTTCCATTTACAATTAAAAAGCAAAATAAGAAAAGGCTTTGAAGTCTTCTGGCACAGAAAGAAAACATTTTAAGTAAGAAGTAATCACCAAGCAACCAACCTTTCAGAGGGAGACATACAAAAAAATGGGCAAGAACTAAATTACATCAGGAGAACTCAAATTTATGAAATGACAATATGACCACCTCTAAAAGGATGTATATCTGCTTCTGAAAGGGTACATAATTATCTTCCAAGAGAGGCACATACAAAGTAATGAAGAAATTCTGGGATGGAAGGACCCCTTCAGCTACGTTTTTGCACACACTTGATCAGAATGAAGAGAGAAATAAAAAAGACAGGGGGAAAAAAAGTAAATAATAGTGGCAACTCACTGAGAAACTGGCACAATCGAAAATCAGTCCCACAAATGCCTCCTGTGTTGAGGAAACTGGCTTAACAATTAGTCTTGTTACATGGTAAGAACATTCAGTGCAACCAGTATAAAAAATCCTCCTGGACTACTGGCCAGGGCAAGAATACTCTGCACCACTAAACCCAGAACGCAGCTCTTAACTCAAGGCATGTTGACAAGGAACCAGAGGGTTACAGGCTATCAAAATTCCCTCCTCATAAGAACATCTGACACTGTGTCACCAACTGCAAAAAGCCTCAGATGGATCCAGCGTGGACAGTGGGCAGTGTTGAATACACATGGAAACTTCGGGATACTTAAACAGATATTATAACACAATCATAAAAAAAAAGTTTACAAAATTATAAGTGGTGGGAAACCAAAATTATCTAATGTGGCAAGAAGAAAGCATGGCTAGTAAGGGTATTCAGTTTTCAGACTGAAAGAGGACTGACTTCAACAATTCCACTAACATTCATGACCATTTACAGTATTTCTCATTATTCCTGAGTAAAAATGTAAGATGTTTGTACAGAGGAGCAGGACACAAAACCAGCACAGGCATTAGAAATTCTGCCTGGTAGATGTCTGGAGTGGATGAAATCAAATCTCAAAATTTGACTTAGAAAACCCCTCAACTTTACAAAACTATGATACTTTGAAAAATCACTTTTGAAATGCACCCCCATCTATCTCCTTCAATATGAGAACAGAAGCTGAAGAATGAAACCAAGTGTTTATGGTTGTCTGGTTCAGGATGACACAGGAAAGCAGGAAAAGACTGAACAGCACAGCTCTGGTCTTCCACCCTCCATTTCCTGGATAAGAACCGTTCTCTTTTGCCCCATGCTGGGGTCTGCCTGGGAGGAACACGGGCACTGATGGGCAGAAAGGCAGAGCAAGGGAAACCCTGCAGCTACAGCTGCAGATTACAGGGGCAGGATTCCTGGGCTCCAATGGTTTGTGATGTTTCATGCAGCAACAATGAGGTGGGAGAGGAGGAGAGAGAATCTGTACAGAAGTAAATTGTTTCATCACCCAGGACAAGAGTCACACATTTTAAATCCTGACTTTCTTATGTGAACGCAAAGATATAGAAACAAGAATGTTTGTATCAATTACTCTCTAATACCTCATAATTCCCATAATTATGGGAATTTATGATAAGCCCTTCTATGAAAGATGGAAAGAAATCCTCCATCCCTCATTATCCTGTAGCAGTTACTTTGCTATGTGCCCATCAGACAACCAGGACACTGACATGCAAATGCTCTTTGGAAAGTCACCTGTTGCAGAGTTTAGTCTCATTTGAAGAGGACATCACTTACTTAAATATTAAAGCCTTTAACAAATTTCAAGCATTAGCTTATTTGCATTGTTTTCAAATAGCATCTACTTACTCTTGCAAGAGAAAAATCACAGAGGAGAAATTAGGCAGAAAGAAAAAAAATACAGATTGAAGACAAAAGACACTGAGTGTTTAAGCTTTGGAGTTAGTGCTTTATATAAGGAAATACTGTATGCTCAGCAACAGACGTTAATTTTGGAATTTTCTTCATTTGCTTTTATTAGAGATATTTTCAGTATGTAATTACTGGATGCCCAGCTATTCTGGGGAAAATGCCTGAGAAAGACAGATACTTTCACCTTTTGGTGTCTGTCTCACCAACTTTTTAAATGGACAAAACTGAATTTCAGAACTGATGCCTGGCAACTTATAGTACTAGTAAGAAGCACAGACTGGAAGCTCTGGTGCATGCTGCAGACAGCAGGATAAAGATATCCTGCCTCAATTAAAAAAAAAAAAACCCACAAACCCTAATCTATTAAACTATTCCTTTCCCAAAACAATTCTAGCATAAGCCTCCTAGAGTTTACATACTCAGTGCACACTTTCGCAGGCCTTTCTGCAGAACATGCGTGACTTCACTGCACAAGCTCAGAACTTCACCTGCCTGAGATTTGGTAAGGCAGCTGCCTGAGGGATACCAAACAGTAGTATCCATCAGGAAGTAGCTGCAGGACACAGGTATTACTAAATATGCACAGGACACGCATTATCTCCATGACATCAGTGTTATCTTTAAATGGAGAACGTCAAGGACAATTAACTCAGATTTCTAATTTCTTCAGTAATATAACATGCCCCAAATTTGTTCCATAGCCCAAGATACAGTTAGTGTTTTCTGCTCAAACTTAACAGAACCTGCTGAAGTTCAGCCCAACATATCTTCTCTGGATTCCCTGAAAAAGGATTTGCTTTCATAGTAGAAGAGCCAAAATACTGGCCAAAAAAAAAAAAAAAGAAAAAAAAACCCAAAACCTAGAAGTCTGTCAAATGGAAAACTCCTCAAGGAGAACGTAGAATAATCTCTGTTATTTCAGCTCTGCTGCCCAGCCTCATGGGTATTCCATAGTACATCGTGCCTGGGCTGACGTAGACGAAGGTATTCTGCCCAACTTGGTACAAGCCAACAAAGAATGGATTCAGAAGATAAGCTCCAGCATTTAGAGGGAAAATCTGCCCTCCGTGAGTATGGCCAGAGAGAATTAAATTTATGTCTGGTCTCTCCTGAAGGGCCCACTTTGCAGCAATTGGCTGATGAGCTAAGAGCACTATTGCATGCTCACCGCTACAACCCCTGAGAGCCTTTTTCAAATCCATGCCATGTCCCGAATAGCGCAGCACATCCGCTTCAATATCGTCCACGCCAGCCAGGCAGAACCAGTCAGAAGAGCTCTTTGGTGAAACAATCTTCACGTTCTCGTTATGCAACGGCTGAATGTTAAATGATTTTAACAGCTCAAACCAGTTGCTAACATCTGAAGTGTAGTACTCATGGTTTCCTGTGACAAAGTAAGTCCCCAAAGGGGAATCAAGTTCTCCAAGAGGCTCAACAGCAGGTCGTATGATCTTTGCCTCAGCATCAGACAGGTCCCCAACAATCACGGTGATGTCTGGTTTTAAAGCTTTAACCATTCTCACTATCATGGCAAGCTTGGTCTTCCCAACTGTAGGCCCCAGATGGATATCTGAAAGCAACACCACTTTCAGGTTATTCATTGTTGAGGGCAGCTTGTGAACTGGAATCTCCACTGAATTCACAGTAGGAGGCTGGGAAGCATTTAACAGCCCAACAACAGTCAGCACAACAGTCAGCAAGACTGCCAGAACTGGTTTCAGTGCTGTTCTGTTCTTGTTGCCAGTGCCTGCCTTAGCACCTCTCCCAGCCAAGAACTTGTAAGCCTGCTCTACAGAGCCCAGAGTGAAGAGGAAAAAGATGAGAATAATATAGGCCCCCAAGCAAGTGTAGGCAGCTAAAGAAAAGAAATAGGGCTCTTCTGCAACAAGAAATAGCAGTGTAAAGAAGCTGGAATGAGCCAAAGCTAGAAATATGAACACAGCTATTTTCCACAGCATGAAACAGAAGGAGCTGGCAGCTGAAGACCTGGTGAATGTGGTGACTGTGCTTTTCCAAACATGAAGAGACCCCATCAACATGAGTGTATTAGCAAATAGTGCCATTTGCAGCCTTAGAAGCCAGCGCTGTGTCCTGAAATCAAGTTTTTCCGACAGGTAACTCCGTGATAGCATCATGGAGAAGAAAACCACTCCTGCAGCCACTGCAGCCTTTGCTTCAATGGGAAGTTGCTTGAAGGAGATCATCTTTGCTTCCTGACTGTTCCCTTCTGTTCTGCAGAAGTCTCCAGCAGTCAATAAAGTGGTTATGAACGGATGCCTTGGGTCAACAAAGCCTGCAACCAGGAACCAGTATGAGCCACTTTAAAATATTACACACATTCCCTTTTTCCCAGACTGCAACAAAGGACTGTTACTCTATGTACTACACAAGATGCTGGGTCATGCAGAATCACAGTCACAAGGAGACACAAAGGAGACGTCCTGAAGCGGAGCAATTCAGACAACAGAAAAGACTGGATGCTGGAAGTCTCCCTCCAAGCTCCCTGTCTGCCTCCCTCAATCATTTCTCCCACACACACTCTCTTCTTTTAAATGCTTTTTTCTCATCAAGGCTTCCTAATAGCAGATGGCAATACATCACAACAGGGATGCCATGAGTCCAGGAAACAACCATTATAGCATTCGTAAATCCCATACATGTTCTGGGACTAAGTTGCTTCTGATATTATCTTAATACATAATTTCTGTTCTTTTTGCCAAGCAGTTGGCTCCACCGGAAAACCAGGCATCACTCTACGTCATTCTTACCAAATTCAAGAGGTTCTTCTAACACATGCTACAGCAGCAGTGAAATTCCCACTGGAACAGATGCAACTGTGGTCCCAGAAACTGCAGATGATCCTTGCCTGCCATTGTGAATCAGATTTCTCCAAAGCCCTGAAAATCAGCAGGATCAGTAAAACTCACACTCTGTTTTGTTACTCACTTCCAGCTCACTTCCACAACATATAGTTTTCCAGGAACTCAACACCTGTTCTAGTATATCCTGGTGTAACAGGATGCAACCGAGTGAAAAAGGGACTAAAATATCACACCCTGCTCCTTTAGAGGAGTAGCACAGAATCTAACACGTCTGCTCACAGACTGAAAACAAACAAGCAAGCATCAGTTATGTTTGAATGGCAGCAGAATTCCCTGGTTTGCTATATATTTTGCTCAGTCACAGTGTTTCTATTAATGTTCAGGTTGCACATTTCTATTTAGAAAAAAACGATTGTTTTATTTTAATCATAGATAAAAGAACTTCGGATAGTCTTTTGTAACACACAATAGAGACCATGTGTGACATAACAGTCCCATAATAGCACACTTATTTTCAAAACACTTCCTGTCTCTCAATCCACACTTAGTTAGAGAAAGCAAGCAATCATTACTGCCAAAAATATCTCAGAACTAGGGCACAAAAGCAGCATTGTAGAGCTCAGCAGTGAGCCTGAGCCCACAAGTCTGAAAACACCAGTTTGCCAGGTTGCTTATCTGCTGCATATGCCCTCAAGCTAATTTAAAAGAACATTAGCACATCTGTGATGACAGGACCCTTTGATCTACTTTGAGGACTACACCAAGTTTTAAAAAGACCCCTTTCCTCATTGCTTGTGTCAGGGAACTTGCAGGCTGATAAGGGAAATCGTGCCTGCCCTCAAGCCCTCTCAGTTGTTACTAAACTGCTCTTAAGAAATAGTGCTATTTTACACATATTTTACACATATGTCTCTAAAGAAAACACACAGAGCTTAGAAGGTAAGAGCATAAGAAATGCCCTACTGATTCAAGTCCATAGGTCCCCTCGGCACCATACAATACTCTGTCTAGACAACAGCAGTAAGAAATGCTGTTTATAAAGAAAATGACAGGACCCTAGCCACAGTCTGTGGTCTGCTCCCTCACACTCCTTCAGCTAACAAAGCTACTACATCAGGGATGTCAGAAGGCAAATCCTTGCACAGTCATTTCTGGATATTGCTTATGAGACTGATGTATTTAAATTTGGCAAATCTTTTTTTTTTTTTTTTTTTTTTTTTTTTTTTTTTTAATCTGTTAAGTAATGTCTGGTTCTACAACCTCCCACGGCAGCAAATTCTCGAAACTATGTATAGTGGCAGTATTTTATCTGTTTGAAACCAACCTATTAAATCTCCCCAAAGCGCTAATACTACCAAGTTGAAAAATATTTGTTCTTCATTCCTCTTGCCTGCAACCTTCAAAATTTTGGAAGGCTCAGCCACAACCTCACCCTTCAGAGACCACACTGTGACCCAATCTCCTTTCCATAAGGTTTCACATGATGTTGTTGTACTTTTCATACATCTTTAACCACCTGTGCCCCATCCAGCTACAACGTCTACCAAGGTA
>WEIU01009310.1:372482-414360 GCA_013389925.1 Aegithalos caudatus | reverse complement strand
CTGACGGCTCCGCCGGGAAACGGCCGGCGCTGGACGGGCATCCCTCCTCCTCCTCCCTCCCCACCGGCACCACGGCAGCGGCGCTCCACCCCTCCGAGCTCGGCCTCCTCCTGCCCTCGCCTCCCGGGACACCCCCTGGGCAGCCCGTCAGGTTCGCCTGGCGCCCTGCGGGTGGGTACGCTGCTTCCCGTGTTAAAGCACTGCCGTGATGTGTCAGGAGCTCGCAGGAGACTTTTGGATACAGCCTCCGATAATGAATACGTCCCAGGGTTTCTCCCACACAGAAGTTTGCAAGATGGAAAGGTCTTGCTGACCTTTACCTCCCCTGAGCAGCCCATCATCCTGACAGGAGGCACTGGGCCTGGGTGACCTCCTTCCCGTGTTATAGCACGGTCATCCTCTTTTGGGAGCCCTGCATTGAAATCAAGAGACGGCCTCCAATGCTGAGCACTTCTCCAAAGATTGCTCACACACAAAAAGGTGCTAGGACATAAAGCTGATTTTGCCCTTTACCTCCAGTGGTCAGATCATCATCTGCAGCACCACACACACACTGGCTGGTCCAAGGCCAAGGACTTGCACCAGCTCCCCACAGGAAAGGCAGAGCAGCCTCCTCTGCCACCTTGGCTGGCCAGAAAGGCAGAAAGAGGCATTTTCCCAGGGACCTCACTAACTGGTTCCCAGAGTGGCCTGAATGTTGCTCACTTCATATCCAGAGTTGAAGTTTTGCTGCCACTTTTCCTCCTGTCAGCAGATATTTTAAACTTGATTGCTTCATGGTTGCTGTGGCTAAGAAAGTCACAAATCATCACTCAAGAAAGTCACAAATCATCACTTTGCCCACAAGTCCCTCTCTGTTAACAAGCAACAAATCAAGAAGGGCACCTTTCCCAGTCAGTTCTCAGAGTACCTGTTCCAAGAGTTTCAGGAATCTTAGGGACCTGTGTTATCAGCTATGTTGATTTACAGGTACTTCTTAGTTGCTTAAAGACTAATTTGTTGGTGTTGTCATCCTGGCTGGGTGGCCTATAGTAGACTCCTGCAATCACACCGGCTTTGTTTGTCCTTTAATCATTACCTGGAGGCTCACTTACGCCAGTGACTGTGCATCTCTGGGGCTGAGCCAAGGCTTCTAAGCTCCTCTTGCTTCTTCCTCATGCTGTGTGTAGAACTTCAAGTACAGTTCTTTGTACCCAGTACCTCATGCAGCCAACTCAGGATCTCACTGGCTCTCAGTCTTTGGTGTGCCATTCCTTTGGTCATCCCTGGCAAGCCTCGTTTTAACCTTTTGCCCTGCACACTTCTGCAGGGAGTTAACTCAGGAGTTAAAAGTCACAGTGTGAACCACCCTACAGTGTAACAAAGCCAGTGGTTCTCCTAAAATAGTACTTGGACCTGACATCTGTAAAATTTTTATATCCCTTGAGAACAGATGCAGCCAAAAGAATGTTTACTCTAAAATGGGTACTAGGCAAGCAGGCACAGGCAGCTCCCAATTTAATTAAGAATACACAGCACAGGAATATGAATACCTGACAGGAATGAGAACTTTGGGGTCTGGTTTGTCTGTCCCTGCTTGCCAAGTGCTATGTAGAAGGAGCTACTGTGACATGGCTCTGTACATGAATTACTAAAACATTCCTTGCCAGCAAACAGGAATTGGGTTCACAGAAATATATATATATGTATTTTGTGGTAGAAACTGGATAACTGTATATCTTCAGTACCTAGACTTTAAACTTGTTCTATTTTTGTGGAGGGAAATTGTTGGTACTCTTAGGGTAATGTAAATAATATTTTTTTTCCCTTCAAGCTCTGTGTTTGCAACCCATCCTTACAGCCAGAACTGTTATTTCAGCTGTTGTTAGGAGTTTACCTGTGAAGGCCTGGGCTGATACATTTTTGTGATAGATGTTCTAATTGCCAGGGCCATTCAGAGAGTTTTCAAGCTGTTTTTTTGCTTTAACTTTCCACCTTTCTGAAGAGAAGGAAAATTTTAATGACTGTGTACCTGTTCTGGGACAAGATGACCCTTTTGTTTGCTCATTGTGGAAATCCCCAGGGACCCCTGTGTGTAATCTACATAAGCAACTAACCTGTCTGGTATTGCAGTCAGAGGTACTGATCTCACCAAGGGCAAATATCCTTCTCATAGAGGGCAGTGATTGCAGCCACAGCCTCTCCCCTAAACAGACCATCTGAGGAGTTATTGACCCCCTCAAACAGCCTGCTTGAAATGAGGCAGATTAATGTCCTCCTTTTACTCAAGGAAAGGAAAAATAGGTATGTTAAAAGATGGATTTACTGCAAACACAGCACAGCTTTCACTATAAAAAAGGGAAACTTCTTGGTCAGGCTCAGCAGAGGATATAACCCTAAGTTTTGTTCTATTTCTGCAAAATCTTTCCAGCATCTGATCAACATGTCAAGCTATGTACTTCTCTGCCTATAGTACCTGCAAAAAATGAAGATCTTTAAAAATCATCCCCAAATTGTGCTTAAGCACTCTGAAGTTAAAAAGAAGACATAGAAGAAATGCTGGTGGTTTTAAATTTCTCTCTTTAAATAGAACAAAAAACAGTGTTTCACTTGCAAGTTCTTTTGATGAACATGAAAGCAATATATTTGTAAAGAAAACAGACATGCTTAATTTTGCATCATTATGATCTGGGGGGAAATCACAAGTTATCTCACAATGCATAGTGGTATTGTAGAAAATGACTGCCTTGACTCTGGTTTTGCTTGAAAGGATTTAACTGTGGATGGCATTGAGTGAGGATAAAAATCAGGAACCAATTTGTCAGAAATTTGGTAGGAGGACTAACATTCACACTGTTCTGCTTCTGTTCCTATTCTTGGGGACAAAAAAAGCTGCTGTTGTCAGCAACACTCACTTAACAAATGTCATGTGGCAGGAAAGTAATGAACAAGATGAACAGCTGCCTATGTTCTGTTCTGAAGGTTTATCTACCTTGGGGTATTTTAGTACAGTGGGACTGGCTCTGTAAACTGGCCTCTGTTAAATCATTACTTTGCTTTCAAGAAGCATTAAACTAAGGCTGATTAAAGTCACTTAAATCCTGAGCATGAGGGCTCAGATTCATGAAGGAGAGACCAAAGGATGTGAAGATCCTTTGCATCTGAGGCTTTGCTCATGGGCATGCCTTTACCCTACCGCAGTTGATGTAGCTCTCTCAAAGCCGAATCAGCTTGCATTATACCGAGGGCCAAACCACCTTGAATGAAGGATAATTACTGTGGATGCACTGTCAGGTAGCCATTTGCAACCTCAGAGTAACTCAACCCTTATCCCAGAGACTATGCCTGTGCTTTCACATCTGCTTTCCTTAGCAGGGGCCCTAGGGTTTGGCTGAGATCTACTCCCCATCTTCTACAGGATGGCTCAGGAGGTGGGAGAGGCCAAGTCCTGTACAGTGGTATCATCATACAGCCCTGTGCCTGTTTCATGAAGAGTTTAAGATGACAACTAATTACTAGAGATACACAGACACCTTAGGGGAGATTACGCCATTGAGTGTGGAGCATCCTGGGCTCCTTCCCCTTGGAAGAAGATGCTTTGCTGCTGACATGAGCATGGTGCCAAGTAGCAGCAGAGCCCAACCCAAAACCTATCCAGAATCACTGTTTTCTCCATAACTGGAACTGAGCCTGAACAGTGATTTGGAAATTTCCTTGAAGTGTGAATCGAACGAGCATTGGTCACAGCTGAACACCATCATTAAAGCAAAACCTCGTGGTGCTCAGACTTCCTGCAGGGAAGGGAACTTAAATCAGCATCATTTGCATGCCAGCTTACCAGAAAGAAGACATAAGATGTGCAAGTTCATACTTCTATTAACCACTTCTCACAGCCTTCCTTTTCAAAGTCTTCCCTGCCACAATCTTCTGGATGGCTGTCAGATAAAGACGTGCCACCAGTAGGGTCTTTATGGGACTGCCTGCCACCCTGCCCCAGGTCTCCTCACTTTCTGCATCAGGAGTAGCCTGGCCTTTCCTCTTGAAGGTGGCATACTTTTGTTTTGCTCCATTTTGATGTTGTTTGCAAAGCATCTGGTATTGCAGGGCATGAGACAGACCCTGTTGGCTCCTGACAGCTGGCAACCTTGGCAGGCAGCAGTGGGAAGCTGTGACTGCGGCTCAACCTGGAGAGGGCAGGACTAGACCCAGCTCTTCATTCCTGTCCCAGCCTCCCAAAAAGACACTGGAAACTGCCCAAAGGCACCCAGTTCTTGTTCAAGGGTATTTTTTTCTTCCCAGTGAAAGTGTTTTGCAGCAGGACACAGCCTAGCAGCGACCTCTGATTTGCCCTGTGCTAAATGATGCACATGAGCAGAAAATTGATGGTATGAGACATTGTCCTTTTGGTATCAAAAGAGCTTACTAGGAAAAAAAAACAACAACCCAACAAAATAATAATTAAAGGAAGAGAAGATTGCCACCTGTGTTTGAGCCACCTAAAATATGAAAACCACAGAGTAAACAGTCTGTGACAAATCTAATCAGGCTGAAGCCCCAGGAACACACTCTCACCTCAGCCTACAAAAAGGTTAATTTTAGGTGTAAAGAGCAGACATCACACGCAGAGTATAAATCCTGGGTGCCACATCCCAGGCTTGCTTTCCTGCATCAACTGTCCCAATGAGTCCCTTCACTCCTCCACTATTCATGTCTCTCTTTCCAACAAGCAGACTCCATGGAAAAGAAACTAAATTACAAATTACCTTTTTTTTTCTCCCCCCACCAAACTGGCCCAGTTACAATGATCTTTTTGTTTGTAATTTAAGGTAGGTCTGACAGCTAGAAAAAAATAACATTAAAAAACTCCCCTGGGATATACAGCTCTGCACCCTTCACCAGATACTGCAATGACATGTTAGATACGAGTTCTGGGGAGAAATCAGGAGCTCACTGTCTGCCTGCTGCCAGCCACAGGTGCTTTTAGTCAGCCCACAACGAGCAGTCGAAGGGAAGTCAGAGCATGAACATGACCCATTTCCCCATGGAGGAGGTCTGGCTCCATCCACTTCTGCTGTGGTCTCTAGTGGTGACCTCTCAGTTACATGTGCTGCTTTTGAAGGGGTCTGGGGGAAAGGTCTGTGCTAGTTGAAGTGCCCCAGTAGCACTGACCCACCTTGTGTTGTCACCAGGCATCATCCCCAGGCATTGTTCTGGGCAAGCTGGTGCAGAACATGTGGAATACTTAGGTGCATTTGTCTTGCATCCAGCACACCAGGCTCAGCTACCTTTTGTGGTGGTAGACCAACCAGAAAAGCAATCTGCTGCAGAAAAAGCAGAAATGTATTTTCTTGTTTACTGGGCCTTAATGATCTGTTTTGCAGGCCAACAGCAATGAGCACTGTGCCTAAACTCACAGATAAGAAAGAGAACTTGCAGGCAGAGATTATTCACTTGCTGCAGAGGATGCAAATATTTAAGACTGCAGAGTACTACTAAAGCCAGGTACTTTTCCTTTGTAGTTGGTAGATAATTTAAGAGGAACATTTCAATTTTTCTCATGAATCTTTTGCAAGATACAAGTGCTTTTAGGTTACTTTTTACATGTGCGCACTGGGGAGTCTACAGCTTGTTAAAAATGAGATTGCTGTGACTGTAGTACATCAAGGAGCTTAATCAGCACAGTGCCATAGAGAAGCTAAAGATCTAAAGTAGGTTAAATGTAAATTTGTAAAATGGAAATAATGAAATAATTCAAATCAGTGACATCAATTTCTGCATGGTTTGTTCACCTTCCGGCCAGAGTTCTTTCAAAGAGTTGAGGTTTTTATTAAAAGTAGAAGAAGTAGTACAAGGAAGAGAGTCACAGTCCTGCTTCACTGTTGTTTCAGATCAGTTGTTTTCTCCCATCTTCCCCTCCAGGCTACAGAGCTTCCTTCAGGACTGAGGAGTGATCTGGCTGAAGATGGCAGCTGCAAGTGTAGTGAGTATACAGCTGTGTCACTGTTCATCTCCTTTTCCTTCCTCCCCTCTTTGTCTCCATCAGTTTTCTGCCTCTTTCGAGCCACTGGTACCATCCCAACATAGCAGTAACACAAAGACTTCTTCACCTCTTTCCAAGTTGGGCATTTTGCCTTTTGTTATGTATTTGAAGCCAAGCAAACCATGTTTTGGATTATCTGACAGAGAGAATGCTTTCACCGCCTGCCATTTCAATAACTGAAGCTGGCTGGATGTCGTGAACTGCTCTTTTGTGAGTTTCTCACTCAATGGGTCATTTTTATAAATCTCTGCTGTGCTGCACACTTCAAGCAATCTGAAATGACCTGTTTCACTGGCAGCCTTTGCACTTTCTCATTTAAATGAGAAACATTAAGCATCTTCAATTGCATCTGGTGGAGAGGGGCAAAGGTATGCTTTACTGAGCCTCTCAACACAAATTTACTAGATGTCATATTGCAGGTCACACATACTGGCAAGGGTAGCCTGGATTACTACAGGAATGACAGCATGGTGCTGTCCCTGTGTGAAAACCCAATGAACTGCACAGACTTCATGTGTGACAAGAGGCAGGTCAGGCAGTTTGCTCAAGCCTTCCTGCCGGTGTTTTTTTGGCTCCTCTTCGTTGTGGGCACAGTGGGGAACACCTTGGTTGTGCTTGTCTATTGCAAATACCACCTCAGGAGGAGCATGATGGATCGGTACCTGCTGCACCTGGCCATCGCCGACCTCCTGCTGCTTTTCACCTTCCCCTTCTGGGCCAAGGCTGCTTCCGATGGATGGATCTTTAAGGACTTCATGTGCAAAGTTGTCAACAGCATGTACAAGATCAACTTCTATGGCTGCAGCTTGCTTCTAACCTGCATCAGCTTTGACAGGTACATCACTGTAGTCCAAGCAATGAAGGCTAAAACTTGTAAGCGAAGGTGGTTCCTGCGCAGCAGGCTCATGTGCCTGGCTGTCTGGCTGACATCTGTGAGCCTGTGCATCCCAGAAATCATTTACAGCCAGAGCACACAGGTGGGTGACGTAACAGTTTGCAAAATTATGTACCCACCAAACGTCAGCGTGATCTTCAGAGTTACGGTCCTGGCCTTGAAAGTCACCATAGGATTCTTCCTCCCGCTCCTTGTCATGGTGATTTGTTACACTCTTATCATCAACACCCTCCTACAAGCCAAAAGATTCCAAAAGCAGAAGTCACTGAAGATTATCACCATGATCATCACCGCTTTTCTCCTCTCCCAGTTCCCATACAATATTGTTTTGCTGGTCAAAGCCATCAACACCTACACCAGGGTGGTGCACAGTTGCCAGGCTGCCAACCAGCTGGACATTGGGCTGCAGGTCACCCAGAGCATCGCCTTCCTCCACAGCTGCCTCAACCCCTTCCTCTATGTATTTGCTGGCGAGCGGTTCAGGATGGCACTGGGCAGGATGATGCAAAGCTGTGGATGCTGCTGGAGTAGGGGCCAGGAGCACTCCTCTGCCTGTGAGAGCCAGGAGCACAGCTCAAACTGGTCCTTTGCCATGCTGGGGAAGCAGCGGGTCAGGAACTCCCTGATCCTCAACAGTCACTGGACCTCTTCTGTTATGTCCCCTCCTTGCAGTCCTCCTGTAAGTTAGTGCTCACCTTCTCCTCTCCAGAGAAGCACCAAGCTCTTTGGAAACCACCTGTGTACCCCAAAAATTATCCCAGAGGGGCAGAAAGGGTTGAGAACCTGTCTTTGACGTGCAGGACCCAATTGAGAGTTGCTGGCTGAGAGAACAGGAAACATTTGGCAGATGAGAGCAAAATGTAACCATGCTTGCTATAAACAGAACTGATAAATGTCAAAAACTGTCTTTGTGACAGCTGGCCCATCTGCAGCTCAGACCACAACCTGAAATAACAAGTCTCACAGCCACTGATAGACCCAGCTATGGCAGCAACAGGGGCAGATGAAGTGTTCTGTCCATAGGAAGCAGCAGGAGGGGGTTCAGCCTTCATTTGCTGTCATACCAGGTTCCCTTATGAAAGTGGCCTGACTCAGGAGCCCTGCCAGATTCCTACACCAGATCCTGTCCTGTGTAAAGGAGAATGACCTTTAGCTCTGACACTGCTTTGTTGCAGTGAGCAAATGCCTGGGCAAATGCAACTCTGTTTGGCTGCAAAGGTGGTTTTTCTTACAAAGAAAAGCCAGTTGTTCATGTACATAAAGTGGGCATTGCAGCATGTGATCTGTCTTTCTCCTGTATTTTAGCTGTATGATGTCAGGTACAATGGCTCCTGGTTTGATACTGGAAACAAATCACCTCTCACAATAAAAAAATTAAGGACTTGAGAGACATTGAGTTGTCTGTCCCAGGGATATTTGCTGTATGGTGCAAAGCTGTCATAAACCAGAACACAAAAACCAAACCCATGGTTCAACTGACTGCCAGTTAGGCACTGATATCTTTGGAAAATACATTGAACCTAGGGTCAATAAGACAAGGAGTAATTAAGTGCCAAACCTAATAAAATTTGGAAGAAGACATAAGGTTGTGGAGGCTGCCATTCCCAGAAGTGGTGTGCTGTAATGCAGCCCAAACCCCAAGCCCACCCACAGGGCATCCATCATTTATCTGTTCCCCCTTGCTCATCCCCTCACGGGGACATGGCCTTGCCTGTCCTGCCTGACCACAGCCTGCACCGGCCATTCTTCACTTGCAGGATGTAGTGCTCAGGAGGGTTTGTTTTAAATAATCTCATTTAACCTGGTTTTCCTTCTGGTACTTAGCTCTTCTAGGGAAAAAGGGTTTTTGTTGTGCATTTATCATTAAAGCATGTTGGTAAACAAGAGCTTTCTGCAAAGTTTGGTGCTGCTTTTCTAGGTAATAGGGTACGCCTGGGCAGATGAGGTTCAAGTTTCATATACATTTATTAGGACTTTTTCTAACCTTTTCCTTAGGAAGAAAAATGATCAAAGATGTACATATTTTTTACTGTATATATAAGAAGGGTAGGCTTTGTGGGGTTTTTTGTTATTTGTGCTCAGCAAACAGAAGCCAAAATTAAATAAAGGCACTGCCACATACACTGAGGGCATGAACTGGTTGTTTCTTGCCCACACATCCTTTCCCACATTGGATCCATACACCTAACCTGTTCGCAATCACAGCATTTACCCCTCTCAAAAGAGGCCAAAGGAAAACTTTGCTAAGAGGGTTTATTTCAAATATCTAACCCTTGTGGTGTGGAAGCTGCAGCTGAGAACCCTGCAGGCACCAGAGCAGGTTTCGGCTCCTGAGGTGAGGGCTGGGTTGCAGTCTGGAGAGGCAGGGCAGGTTTCTGAGGGCAGGGGAGGAGGAAGCACATTGAGGGCAGATACTTCCCCACAGCAGCTCAGCCCCACTACCCATTCCTGAGGCTGGGGGTGACAGTGCTCTTACACAGAGGGTTCTCCTGGCTCCCAAAGAGCCCTTGAGTTATGCAAACAAATAAGTTGAAAACCTTAGCTGCTGCAAGCTCCTCTTCCCTGCACTACAACTCACCAGCTCCAGGAATTTGAACTTCGTGGCCATCTCACAGAAAGTAAAGCTTCTTCAGTCTCCAAAACACTGTGGGAAATATTCATGCTTGATCAGCAGGTGAAACTGCTGAGGGTGGTGAAACAACAATGAACTTGCAGCAGTTTGGGGTGACAGGGTTGTCCCTGGGTCATGCACATCCTGCTCTGTGTCAGGCTGCTCCCATCACTTTGCCACCAAGGGGCTGTTTTCCCTCTTGCGGTTTGTTCCACCGCGGCTGCCTGCAGTCCAGCATCTGCTGGTGGCTCCCCTGACTGCTCTCACCACACAAACTCTGGGGGAAGCTTCCTCCCTGCACCCCTCTGGCTGCAGCCTCATCACCAACCCTTCTTGTTGGTCAGCACACAGCAGGGACTCATGGAGGTGTTTTCTGCCCTCACTCCCCTTTGCATCTGCTGGGGGACTCCATATGCCAGCAGCACAGCTCCTTGTGGTCAAACCCTTCTTGGGCTCCTCTGTCCCTCTGCCCTGTGATTTTACTGGGATTTATCCTACCACAATCCCTCTTGTGCCTGGCTGGGGTGTCTCCAGCCTTCACCCGATGCTGTCTTCCAGGATGGGGAGTTTCCTCACAGGCAAAGGGTATTGCCTCCCTTGTCCCCTGAGCTGTTCCAGGGGACTCTGCTCATGCTTTACACACAGCTCTAGCAGGATGGGCACCAAGCAGTTGCTGGAAGTCCTGGGAGAGGCCTGAGATCTTCCATATCTTAGGTCCCCTCCCTTCTCTTGGAGGCCATTTTTTCCTAGCTGTTCCCAGTTTTGGGCTGTAGTCTCCTATGTCAGTTGCTCTTCTTTGAAGAGGCAGCTGGATTCATCCCTGCCCCATGTGCTGCATTGTCACCCTGGTGCAGGCAGTCGTGTAGCACAGCACCAGCCTGCTTGTGGGACAGGGGGAGGAAGCTGGGAGAGCCCGAGAATCTTTCACCCTCTGCAGGCAGACCTGCCTACTTGGTGCCTGCTATGCCTGAAAACAGACACATCTTTATAGAAGTACCTTTTCCAGAGAGCAGGGAAGTGACAGAAAGGTGTGAAAGTACAGGAATTATTACTATATTTGGACTTCAAAGCATCCCTGTGACACTCCAAGGACTAATGCAGAGGATACCATGACCTTGCAGCAGCTTCACATGGGTCCCCACAGAAAAAATGTTATCCTGTGTGTGCCAAGGCCTGTTCTTGGGGCACAGACTAAGAAATATAAGGCAGAAGTAGTGTTGGGAGAGCCTTTCCCCTAACACCAAGGGAGGGGTTACTTCCCAGAATGGATAAAAATGCATTACTGGAGATGGACACAAAGCCTTTGAACGGCTGCAGCATTTCTCTGCACAGCTGAGGTCACTTACACATGTGCTGGTTATATGTAAAACTCACTCTTTGGAGGTCACTCATACTCCAGATTAGGCTTTGCTGGAGCCTCTCCTAGAGGGAAACTTCTGAATGTGGAGCCAGGGCTCATCCACATCTGGAGATGCTCTGAAACTTCTGTTGGTAATTGTAGCTTTGAAATGAGGGGATGGCACAATATAAATTTCATAAAAACCCCAAGTAGGTTATACAGTCATCACATTTGTCTTCCACACAAAGCTATCCCTACAAGGCAAAAAAGGGACAAACATTCGCAATGATAAAGAATTTTATTCTTAAATTCCTGAGGTTAAAAAAGAAAAAAAAAAGCATCAAGAAAAACATTCCAACACAACCGTTTACATTTCTGTAACTGTACAGACACTGGTATACATGATTTTTCCCATATCTGGAGCAGGAAGCTTGATGTGAACAGGGCTTGCAATTCTTTGGCAGTTAAGACCAAAAGATGCTTCTGAACAAGTTACAACCTCAGTGATTGAGCATAATTAAAACTATAGTGCAATTTCAGTTTTAGGAAAGAAGTCAGGCTTTTGTAGCTTTACTATTTTGTAACGTGGTACATTCTTGTGCAGTACCTTTTTCATTTTTCATAAAGAAATATTGAGTAATGTTCAGTAAAGGAACACTGTCATTTTCTTGAAGAAACTACATTGTTTCCTTTGCATAAACCTCTTCATAACAAAAAAATCTTACCCTCCATATCTCCTTAGCCTTTCCAGCACCCAGAAAAACATCTAATTGCTTATGCTGACCACAATGTATAATCTTTGTCCTGTGAATGTGACATCTCCTTCAATTAATTTAATGATCAATTTAAAATATTTTTCTCTTTATTGCATTCCTGCACATAATAAAAAGCCCAATTCAACAAATCACCTGAGCACTTAAAAATAAACATATTTTTCAGCATTTCTGGCATAGCTCACATGAACAAGCATCTTATGAATGAAAGAATGAGGTGCTTGAATGAAATAATCTGCACAACCCTTCCCTTGTGCAAAGTCCTTTATTGGGTTTCCATGATTCCAGTAATGAACTGTCTGGGACATTTAAACAAAAGGTCTTTACTAATGTCAAGTTCTTTACTGTCTCTGCACAGCCTCTTCCAGCTGTCACGATGGGACTACTACTCCTGGGAAGCTTCTTTGAACAGCTGTCCTGTCCACTTGCACCTTACCAGCCTGATATTTCATCACTTGAAACTTTTTCTCCTCAAGTACCATCTTTGGTCAGAAGCAAACATTTTCTTTTCATCTTTAAACTACAAATTCTGACTCCCACTTTTAGTCCTCTTTCAGAGAGAAAAATAATAGCCATAAAATTACTCTCAAAGGGCAGGAAAACCTGAAGAAAAGGGACCATAAAGACTCAAATGCTAAATGAGAACAATCCAGTGGATTTACTCCCCTTCTCCCAAACATAGGCTTCAGCTAGTCTCAGGACTGCCTACATGAGAGACCTCCATGGAAACATCTGGCTTACTACATGGAGACAATTATTCTAAGAGCTACATGAACAGGGGTTTAAAAATATTTGCCACAGAATAAAAAAATGTAAAGAACTGGATGCGGAGAGGAAACCAAGGGGCAAGGCTGTCAAATTATTTTTAGTAGAGAGACTTCAAATACTTTTTAAAAGAGATGTCATATTTTGGCTGAAGATACTTGACAGTGTCCCTTTACCTCACATTTGGCATTTTAATAAAGATATCCCAGTGAAATTAGTATTCTAAGTAAACAACAGCAAAATGTTTTTAAAACCCACACCTAAAAGCTTAAAAGAAAACTGCAGCAGACATCAGTAACAGCTCAGTGAAATTGCATAGCGTATGGTACACAGTACTCCATTTTTAAGCAATAAATAATCTCTTCTTGCCTAATTAAATATAAAAGATAGCTTCAAGAATGAAATATGCTGTAACTCATGAACCAATCCATGCCATTTATTGCTGTTTATTGCTCACATCAGTCTCTCGTCCATCTCATTTTCATGCATGTAACTAGGTCACGGCTTAAGTGCACTGCAGCCTTCAGGAGCTTGCACCTTCCACTGACCACTCTGCCTGGTTAGGGTTGGGAGCACACCACCAACATGGGGAAAAGGCAGCTGAAGGCAAGGGAATGCTATTGATGAGCCAGAGACGTAAATCCTAGCTGCTCCGTGGGAAGTAGTCATTTATTCATAATCTTTTTCAAGATCACTGTATTATATATTGTTAACAACTGGAACAAATGATGAGCAGCCTTGAGCTTTAACTCTAATTATTTTCTTTTCTATGATCAGAAATTTCTCTGCCTCAGCTACTACTATGTAAATGTCCAACAACTGGTTTGTGATCTCCAGCTTTTAAACAACCAGTCTTTTGGGGTGGGAGATCCCTTATGGATCCCTTATTGGATTGGACCAGCAAAAAATAAATACCAGCTGGCCTCTCCTGACCACCTTCCCTAGCTGAGTTTGTGCCTCCAATTCCCTCTCCTTGCTTTTACATTTACAGGTTTGCCCCTTTCCTCTCCCCAAACCATTTGCTTCAGTTTATTATTGCCTTTTTTTCTTCTTTCCCCTCATGCTTTATTTTCTGTCTCTCACCATGACCCCTGTATGCCAGCTACAGTTGCCATCAAGTCTCTACAGGCTTCCTCACAGGTTGTGCTGTGGTCTTCTAGCAACTCTGCACTAAAACCCTCAAGGTCTGAAGTTTTCTTGGAAGAACAGTAACACAAGAAATCAGACACACTTAAATTATGAGGAGGGTTGGTTGGGAGAAAGAGCTTTTCTTCTTTCACTTACCAAGTGTTTTGCCATTCTGTTGGAGGACAGGCTTTTTATACAGAAAAATCCACTTTCAGGTATTTTTACAAAATGATGAAACTCTATACAGAAAGCAGATGGTTTGCATAGAAATTCTGTATAAGTGAGAACCCAATCTTCCCCTAACAGGCAGTAACAACAGCCCCCAAATCTGAGATGGAAAGTTAGCAGTTGGACAGGACAACTGCAAGGCTTAGGAAAGGGACAGAATACACTAACACCACTGGGTGGAGAGCTCACCAGGCCTGGATATGCATTCCATTTTGGATGGACGTTTTGAGACTGGTCCAAAAATTATTGCCGCCTTCCACGTGGTCTAGAGAGAGAGACACTGTTGATCTCCTCAGAAACTGCTTTCCTGTGAATGCTGATGACTAAGGTGCTAAGGCAGGAAAAAGGAATGCTCCTCCTCCCTATATCACCAGTGAGCAGTACTTTATTCCACAGGAGACAATCCGTGTTCTGCCACTGGTGCTCACTCTAGGAACTGGGGTTCCGTGTGCCAACGTACAGAGTACGGTGAGCCGAAGTGAAAGGAGTTGCTGCTTTGTGTTTATTATTTTGTAACTGGCATTCAGTGCCAAAGCATTGGAAAATGCCAGTTAAGGCTTGCCAAATCTTAGCCCAAAATGTATAAAACTCCTATGGTTTGCTGCTTATAAAACTTGGAAAAGATAAAAAATTCCAGATGGCTTACAATATTTGCCTGTGCAGACTGAATTATTGCATAATTGGTGCTCTGACTGAAAGAGCAGCACAGCAGAACAGAGATGGTTATGTTTACACATCAGTGAAGAGGTCAAAAATAGGCATTTTTCTTTAAATTTCCTTTTGAAGGATATTTTTGGAAGAAAAATAGCTCAATTTTTCAGCAGACAATTTCAGTTTGCATTTAGACACCTCCACACTTATTTTTCTCCCCACTGAAAAAAAAATGGTTATTATTGACCTGTTAAACCAAACAACATGGCTTTTCAGCAGTCTGTACACAGTACAGAACCATTAGTGTTCCTGAAAAGGCTTCCATTTTTAGTGTACACATCTCCTCTTAAGTGCATTAGAACTATTGCATAGTTTCAAAGTCTTCAAACACAGTGGTAATCAGAATGCTTACACATGTACATAAATAATAGCATATCTTAAAAATTTAATTAAAAATACACAATATAGTAAAGGCTATGGGAAATCACTTCCATCATAGATGACAGGTCGCTCAACAGCCAAGTGGTAAAACACTCTTTTTGAGACAAACCTGTCAAGGAAAGAAAGAGAGCAAAAAGATCATGTTAGCTGAAGCCAACAAGAGAGGAAGCCTTAAAAGTGTATTCAGTCTTTCAGTTTACACTTTGGCAAAAAATTCACTGTTGTCAAAAAGAAGTATGCCTGTGCAATGGCTGTCAGGTTTGTTTTTAAAAAGATGACAATCCTGACTACACTATCTTGGAATGAGTCACAAAATACTTGTTTACATCTGTTAACCCTCCCAGAGGTTCAGAAAGAAGAGTGGAATTCTGCTGTGGGGGTAGGGAAAAAAAAAAAACCCAAACGAGCAAGAACCAAAACTCAGTCTTGAAGACCTCTTGGCAAGTGAGGAAAAGTTTCTTATACTTACTTCTGAATGGCAGAATAATGGTACATCTGATCAATTCCACAGTCTGTAAACCCAAGCTTATTTCACCTTTTATGCCTGCCTAGGACCTACCTAGAGAATGTGTTGTCAAATATCAGGGTGTAGATTCCAGCATTTCTGACTTTCACCTGTCCTCTGATAGTTTCTTTATGAGAGTTGCAGCGAGTCATAGGGATAAGAACCTGGAATTCAATACAAATCAAGATGAAGTTTGCTATCTGCCCTATAAACTGGCATTTTTCTTTCAGAAAACCTTGATTTCAGCCATCTTGAAACTCCCAAAGTGTATCTATACCTGAAAAACTAATTACTCTAACTGATTAGCATTAAAAACTCATCCAAACTAAAATCTCACAGTGAGACATCTGTTTCACTTTGATTATATCTTTACAGCACTAACCTATGGCTATTCCTCTCTGCTTCAGAGATAGAATCAAATCCTGAACTTTTACATGTTAATCTAAGAAACTTAAGTAACTTCAGCAAATGGTACATTAAATCCATATATCCAACAGCAGGATTTAGCTAAATATATATTTTAATACATGTTTTTATATTCCCTGTGTAATAAAATAAGCTTTCTCAGCAAATCTTAATTGTTTATCTGAGCTTACAGCAGAAGTGTGTGTATCTGTGGTGCTATGTATGTCTTGCTATAAAACCCTAGCAGAGATGTCAGAAGAGCAGCTGACTTAGATCAAGGATGACCCTATAAAACACAAAGTTTTACTGAATAAATATATCAAGACAAAAGCAGCATTCACACTTCATTCAGCTTTCAGATTAAGAAAAAGAGATATTTTACATGGAGTTAATAACTGTCCAGTGAATTAACACAAGCTACATAAATGTCTTATTCCCCCAGTAAATCACAGCCATAGAGTTCACCTTACCACAGTGGATTAAACCAACAGCTGCCTTGTCTTCAACAAAACTTTGTAATTAGTTGAGTAAAATAGATTCACTTGATGTGTAATCCTCATGAAATATGGACAGCACATATAAAACTGGGTAACTTGGGCACTGGCAAAGAGATTTTGCACGCCATGAAGGCACTTAAGTATATGCTTCATTGTAAGAAATGCAGATAAACCAAGAAATTTGTTCTGTTTCCCTATGGCTTCTGCTCATGAGCCTGGCAAAACCAGACTTAAAGAGCTTACAAATTAAGTGAAATTGAGAAAAAAAAAAAGAATTTTGCAGACTTGGATGTTCAATTTTACTTAATAATACTGGGTGAAGATGCAACCAATAGAAGCTACAGGGCTTTTCAACTCAACTTTTGTGGGCAACGTTAAAGATATAGCTTTGCCTATAGCAGAACTGCAGCTTAACTGGAGAAACAAGTCCTTAATGCAATAGCAACTGGCATCCTGGTGCAGACTCCTAGCAGTACTTGTCAATTGCTGCAGGCTGGATGAGCACTACAACCTCTAAGGTGGTCAGGAGACAAAGGCCTTACTTTGCACTGATCCAGCGGCGTGTCTTCAGACTCTTGGTACACAACGCTGAAGGATATGCTTTTGGGGTCTGATGAGAAGATCCAGCTAATTGTTAGTCCCATCTCTGTAACAGTGATGGGAATGATACTGTAGGTGCTGGATTTGATGAACAGCTCTCTGTTGCTTTCTCCAAAATTCATGATCTCTTCTACTGTAAGGGGCAATTTCATCCTGTGAGGGAGAAATACACAATTACTTGAAGAGATACAATCCACTTACTCAGACAAAATCAAACCACTAATCACTGATTTTTATTTTTCATCTATTTCAGGTAGACTCGACAGCATATTTGTGACAGATCCACAAGATGCATGAAAATTCAGCCTCAGATGAAGGTAAAAACTAGAAAAAAAGCTGACTGATATTAAGAACCTTCACTGCTCTGGCACGAGTAGATTTTGTTCACTTATTTATTTCATTTCAACTAAAGAAAACCATTGCTGGAATAAAGCCTTTTAGAGTTACTACAAACAAGAAAGGAGTGCTGCCCTCTACTGTTCTTTTTAAAGAAAAAGTAAATTATCGGGTTTATTCAGCTTCCTAGGTGAATATAAAAATTTGCACAGGAAACAGGAGGGATCAGGAGTACAGGTGGATGGAATGTGAATAGCAGTTCTGTTCTGAAGTGCTTAATGCTACATCTAGGACTGTTTTACCCAGCCAAGCTGCAATAAAACTGAGTCAAACTTCCAGTTTTAACTTCCAGTTAAAAAGGAAATTCTTAACATCTAGATGATGCCGAGTCTTACAGCATTAGATGAGCTGACTTCACTCTGGTATCTGTTTAAGACTGTGAACAGTGAGGCCCTGAAGCAGGAGAACACTGGTTACTTTCTTCAGAGGAAACGTAATTTCTAAAATCCATGGGATCTCACCTACATTACCCTAACTAAAACTAATCTCATCTGTCACTCTTCAGGCTAAATAAACTGTTTGCAAATCAATGAGATTAGAGTAAACCACAGTCCTCTCACATCTCAGGCAACCTCTGATTTTAATAAACTAAATACCATTCATTGTTGTGCCTTACAGCCCAGCTATGATTCTAGTTACTGCTTCATCTACCTGGATCTCTGAATAGCAGCAACAAGGTTGAAACATGGACTGATTTATCTCCTTGCAGTCAAAAGTTTTAAACCCTTCCTATAACTAAGGAAAAATTCCAAAGCTAGGTTTAAGGGGACAGTGAGCAAAGCTCTAAGTCATCCATTTCCACACATTGGATTCCCTTCTTGGCTGTGCAAGGGACAAGCTGTATCACTACTGCATGTAACTAGGAATTTCAGAGCAGGACATATGGAGAGAATTGTGCACACACAGTACACACAGAGCTTGAGCTGAGGCTCCGATGAACTTTTTATGCTATGGCTTGTACCAACCAGAGCAGGCAAAACAGATTCTGGGACTCCATGGATAAATAACAGATACATGCTCCAAAAGGCCATGAATTCCCTCCCTTTGGCAAAGTTCCATCTAGAGCTGCATTCCCTGACTTGCTCTTGCAGTTTCTTTCAGAGACTGCTAGAACTGCACAGCCTTCTCTCTAAACCCCCTTCGTGTTGACAGCAATTCCTGCAATAAAAATAGGAAATGTTTTCTCATGTGATGTGGACCTACATCTTTCCTTCTTATTCCCTAGCTGCACTGAAGTATTCTAGGACTGAAGAGAGAGGACCTGGCTCATTGCTGCTGCTCTATGTGGTTTAGACCCTCTCATCCTCCTCAGACCAAATTTTACTTGGAACACAAGTGAGCAGCTCTTCCAGGAGCCTGCAAGGCTTGTGCTCACCCAGCTGATATCTGAGCTCAGCCTTTATGCTTTCACCTATAGCAATGAAATTGTTCTGCTTACATAATTTCTCCTGACTTCAACAAGCATATCTCAGCATCTTGAGCAACTTGCCAGTCTTCGGATTCATCAAAGGTTGAAGAATTACCCGTGCTGTTTCTAGAACAAGAAAAAGAAGGGAAAATCATGATTCTCTGAGTAGTACGTGATCAAATACGGTCTGCATGCTGATGCCTTCCTAAAACAGAAATGTTTTTATAGTCCTGATACCCAATTCTAGGATTCATACTTGGCACATCCTAGTGACAAAAGTGGGCAAAACCGCAGCCCCCTTCTGCTCACCACTGTGTACAAATGTAAAACTGTTCCTGTCCTGGTTTCATGAGCTAAGAGGAGTGTATATATACATCCAGAAAATCTTTTCTGCAATCATAAGATAAATTTCTTATTGAGATGATGACAGGTTTTGAAGATTCTCTGGCAGGTGGGAACTACAGGGGCAGACACAAGCAAAACAGTCTGCACTTGTCCCTTAAACAAATCTTGCAAAAGGATAAAAGTCTCCCTGGATTTAATCTGAGAGGTGTTTTACAGACATATTATCTAGTTCCTTACTCTGACAATTGTACACAAAACATTCTATTGCTGTAGAATTGCTATCGTGTCTTCTTTTCATACAAAAAATACTGCATGGTTCAAACACAAATACACCAAAGATACTGTTACAAGACAACAAAGCAGGATGTTTCCTCCACACCCGGGGAGCAGTGGAGCAGAGGGAAGAACCTACTATCCACTACTTTCCTCAGAAAAGGTGTATGCTCTGGGTGAACACTGGAGTAGCACCAGGTATGAATTACAGGGCTGGACACAGAGAGAATGAGTTTGAGACTCAGGAAACAAACGCTGATAGTTTCCAAGTAAGTTAGAGCTTCTCTGACTGCTTCTTGTTTTGTTTCTCTGCATTCCAGCAGTTTGAGACAATTAAGCTGTCCTTCCCAGAAAAAAATGCCAAGGATCCTTATTTACAGGGAACCAGCTGGTTGGTTCCTTCCAAAAACCAGCAGAATCTAATAAAATGTAATACCATATGGGCTTCTGAACCATCAAGTGCAGTAATGCCCCAAGAGAGCGTAATTGCCACACTTGCTGTAGACCAATTCTCAAAACCAATGCATAGTTTAGCATTTTCTTTTAAATCAAATGGGACATTGCTCTACAAGCAGCACTGGTGAGCAGAAGAGCAGGAGAAACTGTCCTTCAGGTGGTCATGAGCAGCATCTGAATATACTGTGTCAGCACATGCAATCACGTGTCAGTTTAGTGCAGTGGCATTATCATTTAGAAACAAGATGAATTTACTGTTATGACTGCAAATTTAACTGCATCCGATGTCTATACATTTCCTGAAATGTTATCTCAATATTACTGTTCTTTTATTCTTGCAGCCTCTTGAGTATCTCTTGACTTCTTCAGAGTCACACTACTGTTAATACCCTAAAGAGACAGATGGGATGTGCATGGGAGATTCAAAGCTGTAACTAAATACGAAAATCTGAGCTGTAACCAGACACTAGGAACGTAGGAATGAAGTACTTACTGCATGTTGGTCCATAGAGGTTAGTACAACATCTGTGCAAATGCTTACTGATACAAATAATTTCACTGTTAACTATCTTTATACAACCAGATAAGAAAAATGATTCTGAAAAAAAAAAAAAAAACAAACCAACAAAGTAGAAAACTAAACTATAGCTTGTAAACCTGCCCATTTATTTTGCTTGCACAGTGGGAACAACAACTGGCTTCATGCTGTGACCCACATAAATCTCCCATACCAGCAGGTTAGCTACACAGGTTAATTTCACAGCCTTGAATTCATGCAGAGCAAGAGAACTACACAATTACAGTCTTTCTAGAAGTGTCAAACTCCAAGATTTACTACACAATGCCATTAGAGTTCTTGATTTAATCCATTAATTTTACCTTTCATTTGGAAACCTGAAATAGAAATTAAATCCCAGGACCAATATATGTTCCGTGTTCTCCTCTAACACATGATTTTCCTTATTCCTGCTGCTGCAACCCAGTACATGGTTAGGTGGTTAGCTTGCCACTTGGCTGTTCCAACCAACACATTCACCACACATCTGAGGCTAAGGGAATGCTGTCTCCTAATTTGTGTATTAAACCAAGGTGCCTTATAATCACAAAGAAAATCCTCCCTCTCTTTATGGTATCTCACTGAGTCTAACAGTCTAAACTGAGGTCTGGTAGGCTATAATTTGAGAAATGGTATCATGATTTAACTGGAGCACTTTTCCCCTGACAGGAGAATTTATTCTTGAATGACCCGTTCACCCTTTCTGTCGGCACTAAGGATGTTCCTGCAGCTTTCCAGGTCCCCAGATTATGAATATGCACCCTCTGGTGTATCTATTTAAACAGTCTGTATTGTTGCCCTTTTTTTTCTTTCTAAATGTGAAATGAAGTAGGGCTAAAAGCAGAAAGAACTGAAACATGGAAAAGACACTACAGCAAGAAGAGAACAGCTCTGATTCAGCAAAGTGTCAAGACATAAATTGTTGGAAGCTGATAGAGCATTTTGAAGAATTTTGCCTCATTCTTGTTCTTATGCACTTCCTCAGGTACCTGCAGTTGGTCACTGTCCTAAGGTTGAAGGTCTGGTCCAATCTGCCTATTCTTATACATGGAAAGCATTTCTTACAAATGATACTAAAAATACTTTGGCCAACACCATAAATGGCTTGGGGAGTTTAAAGTTAGAAGTCACTTTTAAAATTAAACCTGAAAAAAGCTGGTTCAAATCTGGACTTAGCAATTTTCTGTCTTCCTAAACACCTGAGCTCTGACAGCTGTAGCTGTATGTCTGAGGTGTCAGCTTCATGTGGCTGAGCAGTGAAATCACAGAAGCCATCTGCCTGTCAGCAGTGCCATGATTTCTGGAGAGAACTTCTGTCATCCAGGTGAGAGTCTTACCGAATTGCATGAAAGGCAGAAACCTGAAACGGAGACGGGAGGCTGTACAGAGCCCCTAACAGCTGCTTAGCCCAGCAAACACATCTGAAAATGCAAAGAAACAATCAAAGGCATTATGCTGAAGTGCACCCATGATTCCCTGGGCCTGCTGTTACCTAGCAGGTCAGACCCACCCCAGGAACCCTAACTTAGTTATTAGCCTTTCTCTCCAACCCAGCAAGGAACAGTGAAAATAGAAGGAGGACAGTAAAGGATCAGAAGAAAGGATACCACTGACAGCCCTTGACATGGGCAAGAAGAGAGACATGATTTGGGACAGAGCAAGGAGGATACAGAGCTCACTGTGTTTTTAACAGGGTGCAAGACAGTGTCTTGCATGAAGCTGTATGGGTAGGAAAGGGATGGAAGTGTTAAGGGCAAACCCTGGTATATGTTGAGATGGGAAAGCATCACACAGACAACTGAAAAACTACACAAAAAAAGACGGATGGACATGAAGATCCATCACTGTGTGCTATGGGTGAGCTGCTCACTGCTATAAAGGAAATCCCAGCTACTTCTCAAAAAAGTATGTATGACTTAGCTATGCTACATCCAGTATGAAACAAAAACAGCCAACAAACACTACAAACGGACTCCTCAGTCTTAATTATGGTCACACACTATCTTCAAGACAAGAGACAAAACAGAGAAAGCAAGCTAGGGAAACAATCATGACAAAGGAATATTTCTGTGCTCCAGGGGACAACGTGCAAATTTTTTTGTTGTTGTTTTCTTAGGTTTGGTTTGTTTGTGGTGGTTTTTTTTTGGGGGGGGGGGATTTTTTTTTTTTTTTTGGGTTTTTTTTGGTTTTTTTTTTTTTGGTATTATGATAGGGAAGAGGTTTGGCAAAGGCTCTGAGATGAAGACTGCTTTCAAACACTGCATTTGCAAAATGTTCAGAACAAGCAATTAGAGATTACCAGGGTGCTTTCAAATCCCCTTCCCAGCAGGAGGCAGCAAACAGAGGACTGGAAATCAACACTAAAAATACTGACAAGCTGCTGCCAGAATAGCCCAAATACTGCAGCCTGTAGGTCACCAAGGCTACAGCCACCTCTGTGGGTAACACTAGTTAAGATACCTTTGAGTTTTCTTTTTACACAATTCTTTAGAGGCAATTAATGGAAACTGAGGCAGAATTATAGCAGAGATATAGCAGAAGTAGTTTCTGGCCTGACTTTACATCAGTATCCACCAGGAGTCTCTGGTCCTTTCAGCAGAGCTGATGCCCAGCCTTCCCTGTACCTCCACAGAGGCTGCTCCATCTCAGTCTGCAGGTACCCTGCACCCAATGTCCTTCACAGCCTTACAATCAAATGTTCTTCAGACTGATCCATCCAGGGGTAACGGCTACTCCCTCAGCCCACTCCCTATAGGGATAAATTCACACAGCTTAGCCACTGCTGTGTCATCCTCATACCTTATTCTGCATCTGAAAACTGATAAATGCAGGCGGTTATCACAACCTATTGTTTGACAGGAACAGTTTGTGAATATTTAGCAGTTTGCTCCCAGTTTGTTTCTTAGAGGCACAAAAATTGCTATTACATGCAATGACGCACAAGGGAGAACTCAGTTTTTAAAGAGCATTACACAGCCTTATATTTCTTGTGTCAGTAGTGTTCTTTCAATAAATGATGCTGCAGAAATAAGTTGAATTTGATGCTGTTTTTTCTTTATATGCATTTGCAGGTACCAAGCTCAAGTAGTCAGAGTCCCAGAAGCACTCCAGCTATGGTACCACAGGCTGCTGCAAAGATCTGCCTGCATGGGCTCTTTCTCTAGTGTTTCCCTCTCTTGCAGAACCAAGGGACACTCGAACTCCTGTACGTTAGAACTCACTGGCTGAGGCCTTTCAGCCAATCTTAAGGATTCACAGGTGAGTTCTGCTAATCTTTTGCTGAGTAATATCTTGTAGTAGGATTAATCTCACAGAAACATGTTTTTGTAGCTCAGTAGAGAGGGAATTTAGCTTTTGGGCTAAGTCTTTAAAAAGCCAATAAACCTATCTCACAAAAGACTTAATTTACCAGGTAAACAGCTTGCAAAGATCTCTAGTTTTAGGGCTGTTACTTTTACATGCTGGCAACAGCTCTGACTGCAGGGCTGTTAAGGAGAGGCTTAAGGAGTTAAGCCTCTCCTTAACTTGGAGAGCTGACTCTGCAAAACCCCATCAACACTTGAGAGGGAGGGTGATGAAATGGGCTGACAGAGAATTGGTCACTCCTCCCTTTGAGAGTGATACAAATGTAGTACACTAATGAAAATTCTCAATTTTTTTCAGTAAGTCACTTGAAATAGGGAAAGGAAGAAATGCTGCCATCTGATGATGTGACTGACATCTAAAGAACAAGAGGAGGCTTAACTGAACCACAAGTTCTGAAGTACTCATTGAGACTCAAACCCTGTCTTTTGGGACAAGTCCAACCCAAGTCAAAAAACTGATGCTCAGAGTCTGCAACCTGAGCCTAAATGGTGAAATTTGGCAAAACAAATTATATTTCTCTCATGGGTTTCCCCAGAAACCCTCAATCCAAGCACTAAATCACTGACATATTAGAAAGCTTAATCCTTATGCTGTTTTCACAAGCCTCTTTGTAATTGTCTTTTGAGTATGCTTTTGAGTCCTCATCAGTATAAATCTGGTAACAGATGATGTATTCAAATCCACCAGCTGTTGTGTTTGGGTCTTGACTGTCAAGACAATCCTCTTCAGCACATAAATAGATTTGCTTTTGTCTGTCATGGATGCTTTACTACAACTCTTATCTGTTAGCACTTAGGATTTTGTCTGTCTCCTGGATGCATTAGGATTTAATTATTTGCTGAGTAAAAACATCTCAATATGTCTCCTTCCAGGCTGCCTTTAAAAAGAAGGCAACATGGTAACTGCTAACTTTTATTATAACAGATAAGCAACAGATACTGCTAACTTTTATTATAACTTCTCCATCACTGATCCCTATGAAAACAGAAATGGAAATTTTCATATTAATAAGAGTCTTCCTGCCACATATGTATTTTGTTGTTTTCATCCTTGGCCAAGCAGGAAATGCACTGGTCTTTGTGATACTAAGTTTCTACATGAAACTGAAGACGCTGAAGACAGAAACTGACAGTACTTTTGCTGAATGTGGCTATAGCTGACTGGGGTTTTTCTTTGGACATTGCCACTCTGGGCAAACTCTGCTGCTCAGGAGTGGACTTCAGGCAGTGTGCACATCATATTATATGGGGCTTGTATACACTTCTATGTTAACACCTTGTCTATCACCTTTGACCAGCTTATTGCTGTTAGTTTTGCCACCAAAGCGCATGTGTCAAACCAAACTAATGACATGCACCACTTTGTTTTGTTGGGATGTGTTAATTTTGATAAGGCAATATGTCAGGAAGAATACCCAAAATATGGCACAGAATTGGTTCTTGAAGTGATCCAAGTGACTCTTGCTTATTTTATTCCCATGCTAGCCATGATCATCTGCTCCTCATTAATTATTAAAACCTTACTGTGTGCTAAAAGTCTTCAAAAGAACAAATCTATAAAATATTTTCTGTAGTTGTCCTGTTTATTCTTACCCAGATACCCTATACTTTCTTCAGATTAATAAAGATCATAGACTGGAGCTTTAAATTGAACAGAAGGTTTGAATATGCAATTACCATAACAAAAGCTCTTGCTTTTTTAATGGCTGTCTTAGCCCTCTATTTCTTCATGGGAATGAAAATCAGGAAGTACTAACACAAAATTATTAAAAAAATCAAGATGTGCCAAATGGCAACTGTTGCTCAACAGTGGCAAACTACTGAAGGGGAAGACTCTAAACCTTTTACTGCTTTATATAGTGCAGATGCCACAAGCATGTACCCACTATAAAACTGCCTAGAAAATCTGGCAACTATTTTTCAGCTTTTTTTTGTTTTGTTTGTAAATACTGATGTAGGGAGCCTGAGTGAAAGAGGAAATACAATACCATTAGTAAAAACACTGTGATCAGCTTAGAACCAACCTATTTTTCATCATGATACTTCATTGATTCCTGCTTTTTCAATCCAGGCTGGTAACTGAGTTAACTGTGCAGAAGGTCAAATGTATAAAAAACAATGAGATAAAACTCCACTTTTCATGACATAAAAATAATTTGAATTTCCTGACTCCCAAACCTCTGGCCTGCTGGTTTTCTATGAATGGTGTTTTGTTAATGAAAGCTTTTATGAGTTGTTTCAAATATATCACATATTTTAATTCAGCCCATTCATTTAATGAGAATTCCTGGATAAACAACATATATATTTCAATCTTCATGCTGGGTTTCATGTGGTTGTGTTTTTTTGGACATTTTGGTTTTTTCCCCCCTCTAGTACAAGATCTGTACACAAAATCCTTTAGCATCCATCTAAAATTTCTGTAATAAAAAAGCACTTTCATCTGCCTTTCATCTAACATCAGGTTCACCATCTGAACGTCCCATACACATCTTTGTATCTTTTATCTGATAACAGAGCTCATGTTGCCAGGTTACCAAGCCCCTTGTAAACACCAGGGATATCATACCACACATGGGCTCCAACACTGAGCAGTGTTTCTGTAGATGCAAACCTTCACACCCCACTTCCCCACACATTCTTTGCATCATGACACCTTTCCAATCTGTTTTTCCTGGCACCTTGGTTCCCTTGTCATGAAACTGCAGATTCCTTAGCTGTTTTCCAGCCTTGTTCCACCAGTTCTCCCTTTCCACCTCTGGCCTTTTCACTTCCCAGCTGGAGGCAAAAAGATGTGTAGGGAGCAGGAAAGTATGCCAAAGCTCTTGCAGAAAGTAGTAGAACAGGTATGGAGAATGGAACAGGGAAAAGAAAGAAGGGATGTTTCAGAGCAGCAAAGGAAGGACTTTATGCAGCTGTGGGCTGCTTGCAGTAAAGGCAGGGTGGGGTCTAACCCAAAGGGTGAAAGTCCTTTGCATTACAGGCTTAAAATACCAATTTTAACTGCTTCAAACCATTCTTGGAAAAACCACACTCTCTGGATGCTCCTTTACTCCGCATTAATACCCAGGCCTTCCTATCAGAGCACTGTAACTCAGAGGAACCTGACCTTTTTTGGCAGCAGTGTTCCTGTTCTTCCCCTTAGGAAACAGCTGCTTAGGCAATCCTTTCCTCACTACACAATCTCTTGTTTCTCGCACAGTGAAACATCCTTAAAAACAAAGCTACAAAGGAATGTGTTATGACTACATGTCACATGCCATCTCAACACACAACTGCAGTGCAGGCTTTGCCAGCACAGGGTGGCAAGAGATGCTCCTGGCCCCTCTCCTTCCTGGCTGGGCTGGGCAGGGAATGCCTCCCATCAAGTTCACTTCCCTCTTTGGTTACACCACACCCTGCTCAGCCACATGAGTTGTAATTAGGTCGGCAAAGAGTGTTATGAGTCATCAAGAAAAAAAGGAATCCAAACCAAAGCAACCACTCTGCAGACACGCTGATATGTTCCTTCAACAACTACCAAAGTGTGAATAAACTCTTGGTAGCTGCAGCAACTTTGGGTTTTTTTCACTCTTCTGCCATCTGTGATCTTGATTTTGCTGCTGCAACATTTAGTGCAGGCATGTTATGCCTACAAAACATAAAAATGGAATCACAATCCACTGGTTTATCCAGTATATCTAAGCAAATTCTATTCCAAATATTCAATTTCATGGAAAGAGAACATTACTGGAATGCCAGTGGAGACTATGTGAAGTTTCCACCTAATAATCAGGCCACATTTAGCTGGACACTTTAGAGAAAAAAAAGAATAAAGATGGTAAGTCTACACTAAGTTCAAGGTGGTCAGCCCAGTACAGCCAAGAAATCTGCAGCAGTCAAACCAGTAGCTCAAAAACTCACTGAACTGCAGGTCCTTGAACTGTGGGAGAAAACACAGTGGAAAATTTTCAGTACATCTCTCATGGGCTTCTTCATGTCAAAGATAGGACAGAGGGTGGGCAGAACCTTTGCTCAGTACAGAGGCTGTGGCACATTTACTCACAACCAACCAAAGTATCTCCTGCTGCACTTCCTGCTCCTGTGCTAAGTGACACTCAAGGTTTGGGTACACAGGGACTCCTCACCACAGAAACAAGTGAGAAAACCTGTGTGCTGTCACAATCAGCACTGTGCCCTGCTGTTTTTCTTTAACATGCACCACAGGCACCACAGCATCATCTGACTTGTGTATCAATTTCTCAGTCTCTCCCATAACACAAACCCACAATCAACACGAGATGCTCAAGTCATCTGCAATGCAAGAAGGCCATTCTCTGCTCCAGTGCTCAGGCTGGTGAGACCTTCCAAACATTACAGGTGTCATGGGAAAGGGCAGGTGTCATTTGTGGTCTCTGCAAAGAATGTCTCAAGTTCAGAGTGCAACCACAGTAGAACTCTCCCACCTGCTCATGAAACTGCTAACAGAAAGCAACAGAGGATAAAGCACTATTTCCTGGCTGTCCTGCTTAAAATGTGACAAGGGAAGCTGGACAACCTTTAGAAGTTTACATGGTGCAAGTAAGTTGTTCCATGGGTGCTCCTCAAGAATAGTATCCCCTTGTTTAGTGGCAATCCTTCCATCCTGCCTTTGTCAGACACGATGAATTTAGACCAATCTCAAATTAAAACAAATGGTGACCCATACTTATTTTTCTTTTCCTGGTTGTTTTCTCCAGAGCTAACTCACCTGTAATATACCTGATGCAGATAGCAGTAATTAAAAGAGGTAGTACACTTCACTTTTTCTTCATAAAACAAACAAACAAAAATTCCCCACCACAAATTGTCCTTTTGCAAAACAAAGGCAATACTAAAATCACAAGGGCACTGTGAAGCTCAGCTCATTCAGGTCTGCCCAGCACATGATAAGCAGGAATATGGCCAGTGTTAACTGCATACAAACTAGGCAGAATACATTTAATGTATTTACCAACAAATATGTAGAATTTGGAAAAGTTTTTTTAGCAAATAAACAAGTCTCTTACTGCCTGACTTCAACCCAAACTGCAAGTCATTGTGGTTTATACCAGAAACAGGTCTGCTGAGTGCAAAAGTGTCTAGGTCTGCTTTCTCAGCAGCAGGCTATTTACTCTGTGACTATTTTCAGTTTAGAATTTAGATTTATCCTGTATACTTTTCTGCTTGGAAGCAAAGCAAGTACATAATTTAGGTGAAATTGCTCTTTTTGTTTTTTCTTCTCAAAAGACAACATATTTTACAGAACAGAATTTTTGTAAAACATTTCAAAATATCTGAACAATAGTAAAACAATATTTTGCCTAAAAATGAATACACATTAAACTATAATAATACTACAATGTAATTTGCAAACCAAGTATTTGAATATTCAAATGATCTTAAATACTTTTCATTGTTAATTTATGTAGAAATAGATGTTTAAACATTACTGAAATCTTCACTCACTCCCATTTTATTAAGAAAGAAAAGAATAAACTTGTGCCAGATGTAGCTACACAATTGTTCTTTTCTGTAAGCTGTCATCTCTAAGGTAGTAAGGAAGTCTACAGACCCAGAGAGCCTGAGTGCTGACTTTAATGGTGACAGCTGGCCTGATGACAGCACAGAGCTGGGACCACTCCCCTGTGTTGTGGTGAAGCAGGTGGAGAGCATGGAGTGGTTTAGATTTACTAGATTGAATGCTGACTGCAAGTAGACCAAAATTATCTTGTGTTGTTCTACTGAACGTGTGGCCTGGGAACACAGGTCTTCATTTTACACCAGGTTGACTACTCTCACTGAATGGGGGAGAAAGAAGAACATTCTAAAGCAAATCCCAAAGAGTCTCCTCTTTGAGAAGCAGTATTTACTCACAGATCTGTCATGCTTTGATCCAGAGAGTCTCTTTCCATCTGACTTTCATTGTGGACAGAGTCTGATTCCTGTACTTGGCACAGCTCCTCATCAGTGATTATATCAAAAGCTGCATCATCTGGTGGTTTAGAGACTTCACTTGCAACTGTACCAAAAAAAAACCCAAACAAAACCATGAGAAGAAACATAAACACTATTAGCCAGTTGTCTGGAAAACAAGAAAAACCCTTAAGGGGGAAGCTTCCTCTTCATTTACAGAAGCATTAGATAACTATTAGAACTAATGGAAAATCTTGGGCTTACTGACATTGATTTAACATACATGAACATTTCTCCTAATACCAATCAAATTCAAAGACAGGATCAGTTCCACCCTGAAAACACTCCATGACCTACTGCAGGTCATGGGAGGAGGAGGTGACTATGTGGCTTCTTGGAGACCATCAAAGAATCCTACTTATTTCTCCACAGCATACAAACAATAAACTAACCAAAAGCCCTCTCAGATGGTGACACAGGCGATTCCAGTGAAGCTGGTGATCCTTCCTGGTTGGCACTGGATCCAGAGTCATCTGTACCATCCACAATGACTCTAGGCTTATTAAAGCAAGCCCTGCAGCAACGTTCCTTTTTTCCACCAGGCTTTGTCACCATGTAGTTGTTGCAGCAGTAGTAGCAGAAAATGCGGCCACACATTCTAGAAATGATTCAAACCCAAAGGTGTTAGAAAAGGACCACATACAGCTGGAATGTATCTCCATGACAGAGTTTGGGGCTCTCTCATAATGGTCTTGTTTTCTGAAAAAGCATGAAAGCTACACCCATTGGCAGAACTCATAACAGACCATGCTCCTTTCTGAAGTGAAGCAAATCTTTGTGACAAGCACAGGACAGAAATTCACATTCACACTTTGCTACCTTAAAAAACAGGTAAAACAGAAAAACTAAAAAATACAAAAAAAAAAAGATATAAAAATATAAAACAATCAAATGTCTACAAATAAAAATATTTATATTAAGTACATAAGAAGAAAATTAATTTAATACTATACAGGGCAAATCTCACAGACAGGTAGAACAAAACTTCATTTGATTATAAGGATTTTAAAAACACATCTGTATGTCTCTACTTCATAATGACCCCTCTTCCCTTTAGAAAGGAAAAAAAATCCAGTATTGGACACACATATATATACGTTCATCCCTCCTGCCCTCTTCACTCTGAAGTCTTGCAGTGTTAAACTTGTCAACTACTTTTTAATGAGCATGTTGAGATTTTAATGAAGAAAAGCTTTCATAAGGGATGACTGCTACTCAGAAAATTTTAATAGTTTTGTTTTTCTTAATCATTTTAATCACTACTGGGTGAAGACACAAGCAATTTTCAGAGACCTTAGCAGAAAGGAGCAATTTAGAAGTTGTTACCCAAAATGACTTCACCATTCACTAATCCCTATAGAATGTTGTTTACATTCATGTGAAATGGAAACAGTTTCAGTGCTTCCTTCTTTCCTCACATGACAAATCAGGTCATGAGGATAAGGAACAGTAAAGAGACAAACCAACCATATCACTAGGACCCTGAAATGTATCCATTTAAACACTTTTTAATAAATCTAGATTGGATAACTAATACTAACTGTAGCTGAAATAATTTATTATCCACTTAAAAAACCCCACGATTATTCTGCTATAGATAGTGTAAGTAAACAAATTTATAATTGCACAGCATGTTGAAACTTGTTCTGGAATATTTCCATCAGAATATTTCCAGCACAGTAGCAAAGCCATCCTAGTGAATATTGTTGAGAGCATGAACAGAGCAGTGCACAGTCCTTCAAAGAAACACGCTATACAGAGTGTGATTATCTTTGTTTCCAGAAATGAGAAACTAACTGTCTCCCCAAGTCAGATTTGCATCCAGATTTTTGTCTTAATACATGTCAAGGGAACTTTCCAATAATGTCTTACCCCTTGTAGTAAGCTCATGTGTTCTTTCAGCATCTACAATGTCACTTATTAATAATTTTGATCACTGAACTGTGAACATTAAGAAATATTTCCTCCACGAAGACAATCATACTGAGTTTTACCTTTGACCAGTGCAATACAATTCAACAACTGACCTGCAGTGGTGTCGGCGCACCATCCATGAGAACTCTCTCTGGCAGTCCAGACAGTGATTAACTTCTGTGTCCCCCTGCCACCTCTGCTCTGCACTAAGCTTCTGCTGGAACTCCAGAGCATCAGATTTTTGCCACAAAGCATCCTTATCTCTGCAGTGACACAGTTAAGAGAAAAAAAACCACACTGAAGTTGCCCGTGTTGGTTTATTGTTAACCAACCTCAACTGGAATGCTGGTGAAAGCTCCACAGTAAAAATTCCTTTGCTCCTAAAATTCTGAGGAGCTTTCAGACATAAAGATAGATCAAAAAACCTACAGAGGCCTCTGAAAAGACAGGGAGAAGAACACATGCCATTCAGAAAACTACATATTTTTTCAAAACAGACAGCAAATTAAGGAGATACTATTGGGTATTACATTTTTTGACAATATAATGGAAATGCAAAATTTCAACTGCTAATGAATTTGGCCTTTACTTGTATCTTCAATTTGGGAATACAAGCTTGGATGACCTAAGCGGTATCCCTGAACATGCTAAGCACAGATTTTAAATTCTGTTTGCTGCATATTTTGATGCCAACCTGATAAGTTCTATCAAACGCTCTTCAAGGAACTGCTTTGTTCTTGTCAGGTCATCCAGTTCAGCAAATAGCTTCTGGTCACTGCTATCTTTGTCTGCTGCCACCTTGCTGAGCTTCTCAGTGTAATCCAGGATCTTTTCTTTTGCTTCATCAGCTTCTTTTTGGATCCTGATCAAAGGCAATTATGAATCACTTTTAGCTCATGTAAATTTAAGTCTTCCCTGTGGAAGGAAGGGCTCCTTCACCCTGATAAACAGGTAGCTTCAGTGAAAATTTTCTCAGTGTGCATGTATTTTAGAGTTAGACAGAATCTCCCCAAATTTCTGCATTACTGAAAATGCACATAGATCCATTATCTAGTGTATACAGCCAACAACCAGCAATTTCTTGGATGCCCTGTCTACAGTAAAGGTTATGATGGCTACCAACTAGGAATAATACAGATGATACCAGCACAAAGATATAAAAATACACTGGCTTATTAATTAACCTATTTAACTCTGTGTGAGCCCACGCCTCATGAAGATCTATTTCTGACTGCCAGATTATCCACACCACACATTCTATACCTTGAAAACACATCCTGAGTTAGATTATTAAAGCTGATAAGAAACCTGACAAAGACATGCAGGATGTGGTGCCATTCAGATAATTCTTACTGATTCTCTGAAACTTCATGAAGAGGAGAAAAAAAAAAAAACAACTGTCCAAAAGTGCAAATTTTCCATTCCTTACAAAAACCCCCCCAATATTATTTTAATTTTGTGCTTAAGCTATAAGGTAAAAAGAGATTATAAAAATGTATTTCATGAATTTATATAATCTAAATTAACAATACATTAAAAACTAAACCATGCATTCACATGTGCTAGGATAATTTCCATGTTTCTCATCTGAAGTGTCAATCTGATACTCCTTGCCAGTGCCCATGTGCTACTTGTTCTATATAAACCCTGTGACACATGGTACTTCATAAACCATAGCCATTTTCAATATGTTTTGATTATTGTCCCTTTGCTTGGCCTCCAAATAACCCACTTCTGTAAGGAACCCAAACTCTCACCTTTCCAGGAGTTCTCTAAGAGAAGTCACTTCCTCTTCCTTCTGCAGCCGAGCAGATTCTGATTCTGACAGCTGCTCTCTTGCTTCGTCCAGCTTTCTACACAAACTCATGTTTGCAGCCTAGTAAAATGAATTACTGTATTTCCTTGCATATGAAAACAAGACTTTGCCATGCACAAGACAATTACCAAGACCAAACTAACAATGCTTTAAAACAATCAGTTTCAGCCGAACGACCAATTAAGATATTATTGTATAAGCAGGCAGTAATTAGTTGTGTACTAGTGACTGATTACTTCTGTCACACTGAATAAGGGATACACGCTATAGTAAGACAGTGTTAAGCCTGTAATTCTTGTTAGTCCATTTCAGTTGAGTTTTTGCCTCCTTATCAAGAAAAATCTCTCAAAAATAATGGCAAAAGAATATACCCTGAAAGCTTTTTCACCACCTAAAAGCTTCAAAAAAGAAAAATTAAATAGGAGGAAAATGCTGTTTATTAAAGCTCATATGGAATATGAAGGACAATCAAAAACAACCCAAATTCCTTCAGAGCTAGACTCTCCAGAGAAGTCTGCCAAACTTGCAGTCTTCAGGGAACTTACCTAATTGCATCTAAAGGTATATATCCTAGCAGGCAAGGCCACATCCACAAATCTTAACTTTCTTCTTTCTGGATTCCTTACAACTCAGTATGACCCTTCTAACTCAAGTGTTTGATAAACTTATTAATAAAATTCTGGGTTGTTCTGACTGGGTTATTTCTCAGCCACATTCACTCTCTAATTCAGTGCCCTTTGCAGCCTGCAAATATATGGATCTACACATGTGGCTGTATGGGAACGCAGGGTCTAAGAAAGACACATCTTAAACCCACACCCCTGTTTAAGAAGAGAACACATAGACAGGTCTTACACAAAACCTGACCAGCTTTCAAGGCAGGACAAATTATAAGTGACATCGTGCTTTTCATAATCTCAGCTTCAGTGGCTGTCAGATGCCCAGTATTTTGTCCGCAGCTCCTGCATTTATACAAGGGTATTCTCAGACTCACAGCTGGTCATCAGAAATCCTGTTTGCCTTCCCAGCTGTAACACAAATGCCTGCTGACACAAACACCTCTGGTTTTCAGATCAAGCACCTACTTGTAAATCTGTAATCTCTTCCTCCACTGCATGCTGTTGTCGCTTCTGCTCCTCAAGTTGCTCTCTTACTTTCCCACACTCCTCACTGACAGCCTGGCAGAGAGATGGAGCCAGTAGTTAATAATCCTCCAATGGCCACCCCTCCACCTACAAAATCTCAGCTGTGAATTATGAGTGCTCTTACTGCCATGCATGGGATAAATGCAGTGCCACTGGCTCGTGAAAGGCAGCTAAAAAGACACTCAACTCTTGGAATCAAGCAAACTCACTTTATGGTGACACATTAACTGTGTTTTACTGTTACTTTGCATAGGCTGTTGCAATTCTCAACAAAAAGAAGGTCAGATCCATGCAGTGGCATAAGCCTTTGACCAACCACGAATCTTCAACATTTTATCAAAATGGCAAAGCAAACACAGTGAAATCTTCAGCCTTTAGGTGTGCTGTTGCATATACACAGGGCTGAATCATGCTTTTTTGGAAGCAAAACTCTGATCTTCCCAGCTGCTACCTTGAGCAGCTTAAAGCAAAAAAACACGAGGGAATTAATACAAAAGCAACTGATCTCAGTTTAAGTTCCCTTTTGTCAAAATCAGTTCTTATGAGAAGCAGTGTTATAGGTGTGAGGAACAGGTCTTGAAATGTTCCTACAAAAAAAGGAAACAACCACAGCTGTGACCAGAGGGACAGCCAATGCCACCTTCAGTGCCAATGTAAGAAATCATCACCCTTGTGGTACTGACTTGCTTTTCTGCAACACCTGGCCTCTCCACTATACATGTCCATAAAATTCTGAAGAGTTATTTTACCTCAGATAGGCCTAGGTCATGAGCACAGAGACATTTTCAGAATCCCAGGTTAAGGCTAGTTGCATGTTAGTCTCAGAGCCTGACCCACAAACCTTAGGATTTCATGCAGTAATTGCTGCAGCAGATGGTAAAGCAGCTCCCTCAGCTATAATAATTACATTAATTTACCTTGAATTTTGTCTGATAATTTAGAATCTCTGTGCTCATTTGAAATTTTATTGCAGACAGCTCTTCTTGGCTGGTCTCTTGGAAACTCTGTGCCTGTTTCTTTATTGTCTCCAGCTGCATTTGCAGACTTGGGACAGTTGCAGCACACATTTGAGCCTCCTCTAATTTCTCTTGCAGGCTCTTGTTCTCCTCTCTGAGATTAGAGATGTCAAGCTTCAGCTTTTCCTCTTGCTCTGCTGCCTGTTCTTCCCGTTCTTTGAACCTTTCCGTGGCCTGGGCCAACTGCTCTTCCGCATCCACCTTTTCAGAGGTCAAGGCACAAATCTGAATACCAAGTTCAGCCATATCAGTGTTGGTCCTGTGGAGGAGATCTTTATTTTCTTCGTTTTCCACTCTAGCATTTTCCAAATACCGCTTAACCTTAGACAGCTCTTCCTTTAGGTTCATCAAATTATTTTCCAGCTCAGCTTTTTGATGGACTGTTTTCTCCTGCTCTTTTTTCAGTTTTTCTTCCCTTTCTTTACATTGCACCAGTTCTTGCACATGATTTCTGTTGAGAGACTCACTCTGCTCTTTCAGCTGCTGGACAAGCATCTTCTGCTCACTCGAGACAGTCTCAGCAACTGCCAGCTCACCTCTCATCCTCTCTCTCTCATCAGTGGCCTGCTGAAGCTTGACTCGCAGATCGAGGACCTCTGCCTGCAGCCTGGACACTTCACCTCGGTTGATCTCCAGCTGCTCCTCAGTCATGGTCAGTCTGAAGGCCAGCTCCTTTGCCTCCTTCTCCAGCGATGCCGCCTGCTGTAGTTGCTGTTTTTCCACCGATTCCTTTTCTGATGTGAGAGATTCTATAAGTTTTGTCTGATGAAGGCATGTCTTCTCAACACTGAGCTTTTCTATCTCAAGAGTCTCTGCTTTCTTCCTGTATCTTTCAGCTTCTGCTCTTAGCTGCTGACACTGGCTCTCCACGCCCTGCAGTTCTACTTCCTTCTCTGTGAACTGTGACTGGAGACACTCTTTGCTTTCCTTCAAGCTGTCCAAGCTTTTTTCCATTTGTAAACTATGCTGTTTGGCACTCTTCAGCTGTGCTTCAAGTGAGGCATAAGACTCCTTGGAGGTCTCTTCTCTTTGCTTTAGTTCTTCATATTCTGACTGCAGAGCCTCCAGCCTCTCCTCCAGAATTTGGCTTTGTCTCCTGGCATTCTGCAAGTCTTCATCCAGCTGTTTGTTCTCACCCCGGAGTTTCTTCTCTTTTTCATCAACTGACACCAGGGCATCATCTATCTCACTCTGAAGTTGTTTCTCAGAGGCTCTCAACCTGGCTAAATCGGCTTCTAGGGAAGCTTTAGAAGCTTCCAGATTTTTCAGCTTCTCTTCCATCTTCTTCTTAGACTGCTGCAAATTCTCATTCTCTGCTTTCAGTTTCTTGCTCTCCTCATCCAATTCACTCACTGCAGAATTTTGCTGCTCCATCTGCTCTTCCAGCTCCTTGACTTTCTGCCCGAGATGCTCCTTCTCAGACATGAGTTTACGGTTTTGCTCCTGAAGGCTACACACAGTCTGACTCACCTTTGTTAAGCGACCCTCCTGTAGTTCAAGTTGCTCTGCTTGTGACTGGGATTCCCGTTTCAGAGCTCTTTCCCTCCTACCATACTCCTCCTCAAGTTTCTCTTTTTCCTTTCTGGCTTCCTCAAGATTTTTTTCCAGTGAACCTACCTGAGCCAGCGACCCCATTACCTGGGTCTGGAGCTCAGCCATCTCCTTTCCTTTCAGAGTCAGGGCCTTCTGAAGTGCATCCTTTTCCTTTGCCATGGTCTCCAGGCTCCCAATCAGCTTTTCACTCTCTTCTTTGGAGTTAGAAGTGAGGCTACTGAATCTGGATTCCAGTTCCTTCTGTGCTTGTTCTTTCAGCAGCAGCTCCTCCCTTGCTGCTTTCAGCTGAGATGCATGTTCATCACTGAGTCTTTGCATATCTGCCTTTTCCTTTTCCATCTCCTGGAGCTTCTCTAACAGTGCCCGTATCTGTAGGGCAGAGTCATACTGGGCTGCAGCTTGCTGTCCCTTTTCGTCGAAGGCAGCATCAACTTTTGCAAGGAGGTTGAGGTTCTTCTGTTCTGTGGAACTCAGCTTGGCTTTGAGATCATCAATGCAAAGATTCTTCACAGCAATCAAAGCCCTAGAGGTCTCCAGCTCCTGATTTGAAACTTGCAATTTTGAGGCACAATCTTCCTTGCTGGTCAACAGCTGTTCCACCTTTGTTGAGTGTTCCTTCTGCTGCTCCGCTGCACCCAATTCCAGTGACTGTAGGCACTTCTGCAGGTCATGGACAGTGCTTTGAGTGGAGTGTGAGACCTCACACTGCTTCTGTAACTCTGTGATCATCTTTGTCAGCCGGGAGTTCTCCTCACTGTAGTTATTGCTCTTCTCCTTTTCTACCTGTACTTGTTCTTTTTGAAGGCTGACAGCTGCCTGGAGCTCCTGGTTTTCAATTTCTAGCTGGTGAATACGATCTTGAAGTTCCCTCTGCCTCAGCTCAGCCTGGTCAAGTTCTAAACGCATCTCTTCATAGCCCTCAAGGTGTTCAACATTTAGTGAGTTATTTACATCAGGGCTGGAAGGAAATTCTTGTGCCTAAATAAACAGAAGGGGAAAATCAGAATGTTCAAGTAGCATTAAACATTCATTTAAATGGTGTGCTCAAATGAGAGCAACTTCAGGTTCTTAATGTACAGTGACATTGTGTGTTGCCTTCATAGGACTACAAGATATAAAATTGTAGGAAATGGGACTTGTTTTCCCAAAAGATAAATTAAAACATACCTATCTGCAGGTAGTCTTATGAACATATTTTTTTTCTTTTACAAGATTTGCATGTTAAGTTGAAGTAGTTGACAGACAATTCCCTTTACTTTTAATTAAAAATGCTTTTTCCAGTTTAGATTATAAGACTCATAAGCATCATAAAACTACAAAGTTCTCTGGAACTATGTCAACCAAAGACCTATCATGACATATAAACATTTATTCGTAATTTGCTTACCTGCAAATAATTGCTCACTAAACTGCTCATGCTGGAACTGCGACTTGGGGGCTTCCATAAATATGCTGAAGATCCAAGTGAGGACAGAGTCCTCCTGTTGATCACACAGAGAAAGAATCTAGGGTAAGTTTATGCACATATATATGTGTCTTTCTACTTGTATATGTAAGATTTACCTAGAGGTAACTACCACATAATAAAGGACATAACTGCACCTGCTGTCTCAGCCAGCAACCACTAAAGTTGATTAAAAATAAAGATAGGGATATCCAAGGCATCTATAAAAGGTGATGGGGCTGGTAGCTGTCACTTTCCTCATCCACAAGAAGCAAGCCACCTTGCTCTAAGGAATTGTATTGCTGTGTGGCAGTGGCCCAACCGGATGGTGGCAGAAAAGGCCCCAGGAAACTCCCATTGATACAAATGGACCTGGTAGTTTTGTTATCCCCACTTGTAGGTGGGATCACCATGGCTGCAAGTGAAGCACACTGCTTGGCTGTTCAGTCACTACATGTCTCAGCTCTTGAAACAGAGGAAGCTAAGATTTCTTTGTGTGCCTGTATGGATGAGAGTAGTTTGGGACTTGGGCCTAAACTGCAGCTACTGGAGTGCCGTATTACAGAGCATCATCTGATCGCTGGTGCTCAGTATACTGAAGGAGAAACAGGACAATCTGGTCATGGATTAATCACATGGAAAAAGAGTATACCTGCCCAAACACAAGTATTCTTATTCTCAAAAGCAGAAGCTTTTACAGATTTAGCAAGCAGGTGTTTTATGTCCTTGTTAATACAAAATCACAATGTGGCTCCATCTTACCTGGCAAATGCTGGCCAAGCAGCATCTAAATCATAGCCTCTTGATGCCAAGTCAAATTGAACATCAGTGAGCTCATAAAGTTGACCCACAATGTCAGAACTCATTTTGGAATTCAGAAATGGACTTCTTGCATAGTACCAGTCACTTGAAAACAAACAAAAGAGAAGTAATATTCATGAGCAAAAATGAAGCAGCAGTTTTTTGTACAAAAGAACCCTACATCATTATTCACTCCACCTCAGAAAAACTATGATACAGTATTCTAAACACAAATTAAAACAACCAGACCCACCAAACAATATCCCATCCCTTCAATGTCAATGAAATTAAACAAATTTAATTAATTCCTCATAAATATCTTTAAAGGAGTCCCTGCACAAAATATTTTTTCCTCTAGTGCTTGGGCAAATCACTGACAATACAAAATATTTGCTATACACTGGATAATCACACAGTAAATCACGTAAAGCACACATTTAACACATCAAAAATGAGGGAAAGAAAGAAGCATCCAGAATTAAATACATTGTGAAAATAGCTGGCTTTTTCTTAAAGCCCTAGCTGTGTCCCTCCAAGCAAATACAAACTATCTTTGGAATTTCTAGGCCAAGGGCAAGTTGTTCCTTTGTGTGACCATCCACAGATATATGCAAATGCTTTCTGGGGATTTGTGCAACACATCCAAATCAATCCAAATCATCCAAATCAATCATCATGAGAGATCATGATGAACAGCCCATCAAACCCAGGATCTTCAAAACTTGTAAGTACATCACTTTGAAACCGATGTACAGAAGCATCAGCACAACCCACTCCACACATATTAAGCTGTAATAACTTTCAGTCTTTACAAGCCCAAGACAGGTATGAACCACTGACCCAGGCCAAAAGGTCTATGATCCTTCATATCCTATTACCAGCTCTCCAAGCCAAATATTTGGAAGTGTTTCAATTTCTCTCAATAGCTGTTAGGTGATGTTGCTTGATCACAATGAAAAAAAAACACCCATTAGTTAAAAAAGCACTTTGCTATTCACCTGGTCACTTTGGTGTTCATAAAACATTGCTGCAAGGTGTCTGCTAGCCTTTGGTGAACCAGGGAATAACGAATAAATGCTCTTCCTTTTCCAAGAGAGGTTCGTAGCTGGAAGGGAGAAACCACAAGAAAAGAAAGTTAAATATCATTTGTGATCATGTAGAGACATGGTCAGAACAGCCTACAAAGCAACACAAAAATACTCAAAATAAGCAAATGTAAAGGAAAAAGTTGTAAAGGAACCCAGTAAGAACTGTCACTGAGAAACACCTTTCCCTAAGTCTGTCATTTGGTGGGATCTTTTCAGAATGATGAATTTGTTTCTACAGGTGTCCGTTCTCCACTTTATAATAATATAAAAGGTACAACAGGACCAATGAATCATCTAATATACTGGGGACCTGAGCACAGACGATGCTAAGGGCAATTCAAAATATAAGGCAAATCTCAATGTGCCCAGCAAAGGCAGAAGTGACTGCTTAAGTTACTGAAGATGTGTATGGCCACAGCTGGAAGGGCTTTAGGACAGATTTAGTCACAGAACAAAGATGTATACATATACAAATATACATCCCCATGGACACAGTAACCCCAGACAATGCAAAAAGCCTTTCTTAATACTTAGCCATTAAGTTGATTAAACTCTAATTCTTTCTTCAGACCAAGAACAGCTGCATCACCAAAATTAATGGATCTTTTTTATGAAGACAGCTGTTAAATCAACATAAGGGGGATCACAAAGCTCAGTACTGATTTTTTTATAGCTATTGACTTGAAAAATGGATACTTTATTTTTACATATGAACCATTTTCTGTCCTGCCAAATAGCTGTGTTTCATTTCTTCTTTCCATCAGTCATAAGCAATTTAGGAATGGAAAAGGAGTGTGATGAAAGCATTTCTCACCTAACTGCTTATCCAACTAACAAAGCAAACATATTTATGATTTAAAAGAGAAGGCAAGACAAATATTAGAGAGGCTGAGGCACAGCTGAGTAGGTTACTGTAAACTTTGCTTGAAAGGTTAGTGTGAAAGAAGGCTCAAAGACCATACAAGCTTTCTTTCCTGCCAATCAGTATTCTACTGTTGTCAAGTGAGAGCAATACCCTCACCTTCCCTGTTTTTGCTGTTACTGGGCTAATGCTCTGAAGTAACACAAGTTCTTCATTTAGCTCTGCAACCCGCTACATACAAAAATGTTCTTATAAATGGAACCTGAATGAAATGTGAAGCAAAGAAAGTAACACTTTTTACTGATTTTTGGTTTGACTGCTACAGGATACAAAGTGCGAATACCATGGCCCCTAAGCACAAAGTAGCCCAGAAACAGCAAATTTCATTTACCACCTGGTTTTCACCTTCACCCTGCAGATATCTGAACATTTATTCAGGGAGATGCTATCCACAGCCTGTGCACAGAAATGTACAAGTGTTTTTTTCCTAAGGCATATTTAGTGAGTATCCTAAGAACTATCAAAAAAAAACCCACAAAAAAAAAAAAAAAAAAAAAAAAAAAAAAAAAAAAAAAAAAAAAAACAAAAAAAAACACCCCCAAAAAAAAA
>WEIU01009310.1:297714-372434 GCA_013389925.1 Aegithalos caudatus | reverse complement strand
AAAAAAACCAAAAAAAAAAAAAAAAAAAAAAAAAAACCCAAAACAAACAAACCCTGGCAGCCACATAATTAACCCTATCCTTTCTCCCATTGGTTTATCAATTTAAATTGTGATACTTTCTGTATTAGAGACTAGAACAAACATACGTGATGAGAACCAGAGGAAAATACTTACATATATGCAGCTACAAGTAGCTAAAGATTATTTGACTAGGAAACAAAACCATGCCACCTCCTGCTGGGCCCTGCTAGAAATCAGGGAGGCAGAGTGTTTGGTATTGACAATGTTTCCATGTTGACAGCAGACATTGTACCTAAGGTGCAGTGTATGGCTGTAAAGATTTGGAAAGATGTGTATCCAGTGTAATTACATTTTGAAAGGGAAAGGGGAATGACCAGAACTCACTGCTCAGCCTTTCATCTTACACTCAGAGCAGATCTTGAAGTAAGCTTTGCTGAAGATGGCATGCTCTATCCTTGACTTAATTTTTCATTAGGAAATTAGCAAAAATTAGAAATAAAAATCCCCAAGTTTTTTACTATATGTTAAAAGCAGTGGGCTTTTTTGGTTTGTTGCTATTGCTCTCTGAAAAAACATGGCAAAACATAAACCACATATTCTGATGCTTAACTGATATACTTACTTCTGTAATAGATTTGACAAAGCGGATTCCATCATTAGCTCCTTTGATTTTTGCCAGACAGTCACAGAAATAATCCCAGTAGTCTTTTCTGTTCCCCAGCAATGTGCTTTTTTCTTTCTGGTCAAACTTACACCAGGAAAACAAAATACAATTAGTAAAATTTAAATCAATTATACTTACATATAGCTACTTGGAATCCTGTTCCTTTCCCAGCAGCCTGAGCTTTCATGACTCCTCTTAGCTTTAGCCAATGCATTCACAAAGGAAAGAGACCCTGCACTGTACTGATGCAATCCAGCAGTTAGAAAAGCTACTTAACTGACAGTAAGAGATAATCATGTTCTGGGTCTCTTTAAAATACAGACAACCATTCAAAACTCCTAAGACAAAGACTGGTAGCAGATTCACCAACTGCTCAAGAGCAAGGCACTAACAACCAGTTACTGAGAGACCTGCAATTAAGTGTGGCAGTAGCACACATGTACGTACCAGAAAAATCTGCTCTAGCTAAATCATGTTCAGAGCAGCAATGCAGCAATGGTATGGACTGCACCTTGAACCATTTAAATCCCAAATGATTTTTCAATTTCTGATCTGCAACCTCGTTAGAACTCCCTTGCCTAGATTAAGGCTAGATTAGAATTTGTTGCAAATTAGCATTCGCTGCAATCAGTAACATGATTACAGTATATGTGGACATCACACTATGCAAACTGGACTTCAGTTTGCCCAGCAGTGTCCTCTTGTATTTAACCTTAAGGGTGAACAAAAAGCAACATTCCAGATTAAAAATCAGCCTTTTGCCTTAAGCCTTCCATAGAATAAGAAAAAAATTCCAAAGCAAAATTGCTGAAAATTCTATAAATTACTCACATCTAGTATTTATTTTGCATGAAAATGTCAAGATATCTTAACACAGTTTTTTCTTTTTTTTTTTTTTTATCACAGGATAATTTAGCAAGATATATCTTTAAAATCAAGCTCAGATCTTTCAGATCAATAAAGAAATGCCTTATATTCCTCAGTCAAACTTCCAGAATGCCTTTTGATTATATTTATCTTCACTTGAAATAAGTATAATAGGCAGCACATATTTCAGTCCTCTTATTACAAACAACAAAATAAAATAGAAAGAGAGGTTTAACTGGATATTTATGTTTATTTGAGTTAAACCCCACATACTGAACAGTTAGCATGAGAAAATAAGGCCAAGCTTTGCTGGTGGATTACAAATGACACAAATTACTTTTTACCTGTAAAAGGTACTCAAGCTTGTAGGAGAATTTTTGCAGGTTGACACTGTCATCTGTGATCGGTTCACCTCCTTCTTTAAATTCTTTACTTAATTCAGTCACTGCATCTTTAAAACAAGACACCAAAATAGTTAACTAATGCAAAGGACATATAGCACTGAATCCATAAACAACTAAATAAATGCTTTTTTCATGGACATTCTGCATGTGGACTCATTTTCTTTTTGCTGAAATGTCTTAACGATAGCACAAAAATATGACTGATAAGCTTACAATTTGAGACCACCTATAAGAAAACAGGAGTTACAACTGTGTCAATCTGTTGTATGGATAATTTCTTCTTAAAAACACACTTAGCACTTCTGACACTTAGCAAAACCTGCTAACAGACAATTGCTAATTGCTACCTCAGCAGAGGGAAGAGAAATAACTTTTTGCTGTCTCATGTGCACATTAAGGTATTGCCACAGGACAAACAGAATTCTGATTAGAAAGGACAAAGCATGTAATCTGCTAAAGGGGATCAGTAACACGAGAACAGTCGTTCAGTCAGCACATTTATCTTCTCCATGCTTTATTCAGGAAGGTTCAGCTTGTGCTCGTTACAAACACAAATGAAAAAATTATTTACATGAAAAATAAGCATACAGCAACTCCTCTTCCATGAAACGTACACCCATAGTGGGTGAGGAAATCTCAAGTCAAAATACACTCTATTGTCCCCCTGGGCACTCTAGCCCCAAAAGGATGTACTTCTCAGCATCAGAAACTACTGATCTTGAGCTTGCTTTCCCCTTGGTCTTATACTTACCTCAGGTGACTGAGTGAGCTTTAGCTCCCAGTCCCACTCAATAACCCTTTACAAATTAAAATTTCTTCTTGTTAGTACTCACATAGATCTCCTTTTTTGTGTTACAGGAAGTTCTAGATTATCAGCTTTGGTACATATACCTTTTATTTAATAAAAATTAAGAGGAAAAATATCACAATCTTGGTATAGGCAGCTGATTAGGACAGAGAGCAGAAAAACTGTTAAGAATATCATACCAGTTCTGCTTGCAACAGAACTGCTGAAGATGAGGTTGTCTGCTTCTAGTGGAAGACAAGTTGCACTGCAGCGAGAACAGCAGGTATAATTCTCCAGCACCCTTCCTCTGGGTCTCCTTTCCCAGCTAGGTTTGGCCTCCTGGTTTTTTCCCTTCCAACATTAGCATCAACCCCACACCAGCTCTCCAATTAGGAAGGCTGAGTTTTAGGCCCTTTCTTCCTTACAAGGAAGTCTTGTAGCAGCACAGCTCTATGCATGCTGGTGAAGTACTAGTTCACAATGCACACCTCACACACACACACACCTTTCTTTAAATTGTAAAACTTATTTCTTCTCTCGTATGTTTAAACTTGCAGAATTTAAGAATGCAGGGTCTTGCAGAAGGTACAGCATTTGTCTCACAAAAAAAAAAAAAATCAGTCACACGGTACACCTTGAATTATGTTGCTACAATGCTGCAGGAAAGTTACACAATTGAAAATACAACTCCTACTCTCTGCTATCTAAACCTTGGAGGGTGCAGGTCAGCCTCCAGAACATATCTGTTGCATGGCTCTCCAGCGTAGCACTCACTGTACCTTGCAGGTCTCTGATAATCCGCTGCAGCTGGCTTTCACCACTGGTTGATGCCATCTTGGAAACAAAAGGAAGTCCTCTCCTGGGCTGTAAACCTTCTCATCCATCTAGATAAAAACAGCAGAGTTCATATCCTTGATGACCACTGCGTTGACGCTGATTATTTTTCTCTGTGACACCTGCAATTGTAAAAGTCAAAAATAAGATGAAAGACTTTATCAGCTCAAATGAGTAGAAAAGAGGTGCTTTGTCATTTTAGATCCTGTTAAGTAATGAATTCCAAGGCCAACCCTTTCCCAGGAATTTCCTTAATATTTTCTTCTGGTTTTCACTTTCCGTTTCAATTGTTTCCTCAGTTATATCTTTCAAAAATACTAAGCAAACGTCAGATAGCAATTTTCTCTGGCTGGAGTTACAACACAGTTGGTAGTACAGCTCAGTTCTGGCTGGCATTTCACTCAATCTTGTGACCCTGAGAGAGGTTCCAATGACATGTGATTTTCCCTCCACAAACCCTCTGCCAGATCTTCCCTACTGGCTGCAGAGTAAAAAGATAAGACAACTTTTCCATTTCAGAAAGACTTTCAAGACACAAAGTAGGCATGGGCCAAGGAGTCAAAAATGCTTGACTTTGATATTGGAGCATATTTTTAATGTGCAAGAGCTATTAAAATTTTTAGTACTGGAGCGTGATTTTAGCACAAGTAACACCTCTCAAACCCTTCTCAAAACCCACTGTTCCCTACACAAGTAAGATGACACCACTTTATTTTAAACTCTGTTACAGCATCCCTGGCTGATCTATATACCTTGCACCACCTTCTTTGCTTAGGACGAGTTATACTTGGCACTCACAAAAAAATCTTTCTTAAGGTAAAATTAATTAAAAGCCTCAAACACCTTTACTAAAACAACCATGCCTGGGTATGCAATCTTTCCAATGCTAATCTGGGAACAATCATTTAAAGAAAAAAGCCACAGAGCAACTACACAAGGAACTTACTAAGCATCCTGTTCAAAGGTTGCTCAGAATTCTGTCTGCAGAGATACAGCCGAAGTTTCAAGCAAAGACAACACCCAAAGTACTGAACCTTTAGAAAAATTGCTGTTACACATCAGTGCTTTTGTTATAATTCAAGCTGAACTACAATGAAATTAGTTGTAATTAAAATCTTACAAACTTTTGAATCTAATGTGATTAGGTCACACTATTGTATCTCCTTTCTCTTTCTATTCATTCATTCCCAAAAGAGCTAAATAGCATGGCTGAAGTAGGTATCTGAATTAATCAAAGAGATCATCCCTCCTACCCTAAGTATTACGGTATTGCCAGGAAGTGATCCCAATGTCATCCCCTATTCTTTTCTGTTTGAAATAAAGCCATAGGGACAGAAGCACATTTAGTATAAAGAGAAGGTTGAAACTAGGCTTACTCGTGTGTTTCTCTGCATACCTGTGCTTTGTTACAGGCTAGTTTCCATTTCCATGTTTTGATGTTAGTTATGTTAGGAGACAAATGTCACGTGGACCATGTGTTGGCTGGGGAAAAGCCCTGGCCTGCAAAATCCTCACCACAACCGGTTCCTTCAAGGCCAGAAGACCAGAACAGCATAGACCACCTGGCCCGTGGTGCCAAACATAATTTTTTACCTTAAATCAACAGTGTGACATGCCCAAGATTCTTATCTCCATGCTACCCAGAGATCATACAAAGCACCACACTCTTGGTGACTTGCTGAGTTTGGGTACTACTGAAAAAAAGAAAAAGTAACAAACTCAGTGAGTCAAGGTTTCCTTTTCTAAGCACTCACAGTAATATCAGCCCTATCTGTTCAGTTTGGCAACTGTTACAGAAGGGAGCTTAAGTGAGAAGATTGTGCAATGTGGGCAATAGAAGCCAAGAAGTGTGGCCAGACAAACTGCTTTTCCTCACACAAAGAGGGAAAAGAGCAAGGACCAACAAGGGGATCCTGCCTGTGCTTCCCAAAGGCCAGAATTAGCTCCCCTTCAAGGCTCCAGAGACGCAAAGGCTTTGCAAAAGGCATGCCAGGAAAACAGTAACCAGGCCAATTGCAGGCAACTACAGGGAGCTGAGGAGAGTAGGACGTTGGGAATTCAGCCTTTATTTTGCAATAACCAGCAGGGAGTGGGACACTGGGCATCCTATGGCAGCCAGGCACAGCACGGGACCTTGTCAAGTGCTAACTCCCAGCAGGTTGCACAAGCAGATATTCACTGGAAGAGGACTAAGGCAATTCAGAGTTTCCCCAGACCCATTAGCACTGCTTAAATCAATGTGCATGCCCATAAGGCACAAATAAAAGACTACTGGGTGCACAACAGCTCAGTGGCACAGTGCAGGAGAAGGCTCTGTGCTCCCAGTGGGTTGATCTTGGGTGCCAAAGCAGCCCAGGATATATATCTTTATCCCTGTTTGGATCTGCTAGGCAGAATGTGAGAACCCTGAAAAGAAACCACAACTCAGCTGGAGGCATGGAGCTGCACAGCCACTCCTCTGCCTGTTTCCTGTCACCTCTATTCTCAATACCTGGAGCAAGGTCTCACAGCTTTCCCTTCCTTGCATCAGCTCCTACAGAGGAGACATGCATTTATCCCCTTCTCTTCCCAAAGGTGACCATTTGACCTGGACTATGGCTCAGGGCAAATATGCTGAAACTTATGCTACTTGCCTTCTCCTCTACAAAATAGGGAGAAAGGTTCTTCTCCCCTCCATGGTCCTTCCAGAGATGTTCTCAGAAAACACAGTCCATCCCACAGGTGCAGAGCTCTCATCTCACTTCCTATGGCAAAGAAAGCTGATAAACTGGTTTCCCACAGTTTCAAAATAGGAAGAGCTTCTCTAAACACCTGATCTAGTCCTTCCTGATTACAGAACATTTTGCCCAGAATTCTTTAGCTCCTCCAGAACCCCCTGTTCCTCCAGCATTTCCTATCCTACTATGCACACCTGTAAATATTTGCTTTGTGAAAACAGCATGATACATTCCTCAGGCAGGAGTGACCTGCCATGGGTCGAGAGCTTTTCAGATGATGCATTGTTACTTCTTATATAACAGCACTGGGCTAAGGCTGATGGCATTAATTTGCCCAGAACTGCTGAGCTGCAATAACACCAGTGCAGCTACCCTAAGGACCTGGCACAGAGGAGGCAAGACAGGGCATGCCACCAATCCCTCCTCACACTCCTGGGCCATGCCTGCTGATCTCTGAAGGTGGTTCCTGCCTTCCCTGCTGGCAGAAGTGCTAGTGTGGGGGTGGCAATCTTCTTTACAGAGAAGGATATCCTGGAGATTAAAAAAAGAAGCAGAAAGGAAATAGCCCACATACAGGAAAAGGAAAGATTTACCTGAAGGGGAGTGAGACACATATAAAACAGGCAACAAAGTATGATGACTGTAATTAAACTGGTTAGTGAAGTAGCTACAATGACCTACATTTACTCTGATTCTATAACACTTATCTTCATTTTCTACATCATGTCTGCATCTCCAGCAGCTAGCTTTTTACATTTTTATTAATTGGTCAGTTTTAGCCAACCTTGACAGAAGGTAGCCATCTTCAAAATAACATTACACTTCTCCACGTGCAATGAAAACAGGAAGCAGGGAGGATGTCCACCAGCAGAGTGTCTCTGCATTGTTAAAAATGCTACAGTGAGACCTCCGTTATAGCCTGATATCAAAGAATCCACCCCCCACCCAAGTGCATTTTCAGTGTGCAGTAAGAGCAGAGCTCACACTGCAGATTTGGTGTAATTCAGATAAACAGTACAGCAGATTTGCAAAAAATATTAACTGGAAACCAAGATCCACTACTTTCTACTGCTTACAGAAATAGTTCTTGTTAATATGGTCTGGTCCAGTCATTCCAAACAAGGGTACTTCATCACATGGCCCCAGATGGTATCACAAGACTTTTAATTATTTGGGGCCCACAATCCTATGCCTTTTCTCACATTCTATATGAAACAGAACAGGCGAGAAAGTATACTGAGACAAATCCTACATTTTTGAGTCACAACTTTAACAGTATTATTCCCTTGTGTAGGGTGAACATGATATGTTCTATAAAAGGCAGATACTGACTGATAACTGCAAGGCACATTGGAACAATATCCCAAACAACCTACCTGGTCATCCAGTTGGCTACAAGACACACTGACAAAAAAAAACACTGAATGCAAACCTCAGGGCAAAGATGAAGGAAGAACTGGGAAAGTTCCTAACTCTCAGGACTTTAACAGCACTGATTTAGTTAAATAATTTCATTCCAGTAATTAATTGAAGAAACTACTTCATACTTTGTTGTTGCAGCAAACATAGAGCCCCAGTGAAACTCATGGCAGCTGTGCTGCACCTTTTCTCATTTTGTACCATGCAGGCACATAGAGTTGCACATCCATAAAGGTGAAGAACTATTTGCTGGAAGTAAGAGTCTGAGGTATAAAGACAGCATGATTCTATGCACACACATGCTTTTTATAGAGCAAATCAATCCTTTGTGCTTTAACACTGCATACAAAGATATGGGACTGATAAAAACACACTGGACTATATTAAATAGGAGGATTAAAAGCAAAAGGCAGGCACAGACTGAAACACAGCTAGGGTTTCCATTCTGAGAAGTGAAATTTTCTTTATAAATTAATCATTCCCCTTCATCTCCTACACCAACAAACCTTCACATTTCAGTGACAAAAACATGGTTTGGGAATATAAACAATTAGCAATAAAAGACATCTCGCAGAAAACACACATCCAGAAAAACAAATTCTCAGAGTATCATAACATAGCCGAAGAGAGAAACTAGATGAAGTGCATAAAAACATTCACATTTTGGAAATGCTTGGCAGAGGAGTATTTTTATAGTTAATGACTCCTTACAGTAAAGCTTTTTGTAGGACTCTTGTGCTCTAAGAGTATTTGAATTTTACAGCATAAGAACACAAACTAATGACAAATACTAAAATACTGCTTGTACCCCATACCCAACAGAAGAGACTGACACAAAAGAATCAGTATTTTTAAAAGTTTTTTTGTGCAACCTTCCCTATTCTATGGACAAGTGACCTACATTCTACCCCTATTCCTTGTATTTGCAACCTCTTCTTAGAAAAAGAACAAAATTAGGCAACAGACAAGTGTATAGAATGGCACAATAAGAACTCCATGAGACACAGTTAATTTTTAACCTTGAGTGGACAAACCTGGCACCCTAACAAATTATTTTTTAATGCTGCACCTACCAAACTGGATCTCCACTCTGACATCTAGCTTGAAACCTTTTAAAACCTTATACTGTACTTTGCCAAACAGGACAGATGCATCAGACTAGAGACACAGATTCCTGACGTGGAGAATAGTGTTTTGTCTCTGATATTCCTTCACATCAAGAACTGTTGAACAACATGAACTCAAATGACCACTTTCTGCCAACAACACCACAGGGATGGGCTAGTACATATCTCACAAAGACAACCTTGTCTCAGCCCTATCTCATGATGACAGAACTTCCCTGTTTGAGGAAGCAGCTAGTTTACAAAGAGAAGAACTCTTTTCTGATAACAGGAATTTCACAAGTATCACTTTTAACAAACTTGTCTGCCCTTTTCTCTTAGGACATGCCAGACCTCACTCCATGTCAGGAATGCTATACCTTGCTTAATAACATCTATCAATTAACCCAACCATAACTCTCCCTCAGACTTGCTTCTCCACAGCTGTTCCCATCCAATTTCACTCTCCCTGGGTGAAGGTAACCCCTGCTGTCTCAATCTGTGTGGTGAGCTGAAAAGACAAAATTCATTCAAAAGTGAAAAGGTTTTTTCCCCCTTCACGCTCTCATTCTCCTAAACAATTCTCCCTGTGTCCCTCCCTGCCACAAACCCTGGTCTTTCTCTCTACACCTCATACAACTATTTAAATGCCTTACACATTCTTCAAGCCAGGCACATGACACTCAGGTGCTACTCTCAGGAGGACCACGTAAGACACCTACAGAAATAGAAACACCAGAGGACTTCCAGCTGCAGAAGAGCATTTGGTGATTCATGACACTCAACTCACTCACTGTACCAGCCTGGAGACTTCAAAAAATCTCATCTTTTTCAGGTCTCCAAAATTGGTCTCTGAGCCTTATTAACTTCCTCCGCAAGCTTGGCCTGACTAAAGTATCTCAGCCACGTCTGAGATTTCAGGATAGTTAAAAGCAACAACCATTACATCCTGGCTTTAAATGGGACCTTTCCTTAGCAGCGTTTTTTTACCTCTGTATCTACCTTTGCACACTGTCCCTCCAAGCTGAGGTTTCAGAAGTACTTCCAGAAGGCTTCCTCCAGTTAATGGTGTTGTAAAGTCTGGCAGATGGGTGTTGTCTTGCCCACTTGTAGTACCTCATGGGTCCTCCTTCCATCCAGCAGCTCCCCAGACTAACTGCTGGCCTATATGCAGTTCCCAGTGAAATACCAACATGCAACACTGAAAATTACAGGTTTTGACCACACACATGTAGACCAAACAGAGGGCGAGGCAAGCAAAAACCACGCTGAGACAACCCAAACTGACAGGCCACTGAGTGAGTCACGCTGCCCAGAGTCAACAGAAAGAATTCTTGTTTTCCTTCCTCTGTAGCAGGAAGCATGGAATGTTTCCTCTCTCCTCCTTTTCTTGTGAGTTTTCCAGGGAAGGGCACCATTTTGATGGTGGGGGGGAGGAGGGGGAAGGGGTAATTTCAGAGTTACAAATCCCAAAGATTTAGAAGCATTAGGAGAGGCCTGCATGAGACTGTCCTGCTGGCTGGCTGGAAGGAGACAGGCTCACAGATGACGCAGGCTTGGCATGAGCCCAGTTATTTGGGATATCCTGATCCAACCAGTTCACTTTTGAAACCTAAACTGGCTGTAGCAGCAGCAGGACCTCTCCTGTCTTCATCCTTCTTCCCAGCAGGACTCATTCAGGGCTTAACTGTTTGTAAATATCTGCTGGGGTCACTATGCCACCAACCAACACTGAATACCAACATGGGCAAAATTGTTAAACCAAAGGAAGGGGATACAAGTCAAAGCTTGCACTGAGATCCAGGCACTTTGCTCCGTCTACCAGTGTCACAAACTGTAAAACCACCTTCAGAATACATCTGGGCCAAGGATTTAAATTATCACCATTACAGAATTTTTGGACACAAACAGCCACCTCTCCGCGGACAAAATGGAATTACTATATCAAAACATAAACTAGACACCAGCTGCCAAAGTGTCCTTGCACTGGCAAAACCAACCAAATAAATACATAATAATACAAATAATTAAACTAATTAAAATTATAATGTGTAACAATAAAAACACTCAAGGCTCTTACAGCTCCCTTAAGTTTAATAATTTCAAAAAACATGTAAAGAATAGAAGGGTTCGGTTTTTACCTGACAAATAAACAATTGTTAATTTTTAAATGTGATCAACAAAGAAAAACAAATAACAATCATGGTTAAAAACAATTTCAGCACATCTTTCCTTGGTTCCACCACATCATTTCTGTAATTTTACATAATTTTCTTTACATCTTTGACTAGTTTTCTCTCCCTAGTTGTTTCTTTAGGTCTTGATCATCCACCAAACAAGTCTTAGAGGAACCTAGCCTCCAGGACATTAGGACAAATTCCTATTCCTTTTATGTAACCCTCTAGCAGTGGAGAGACTGCAAACATAATACACTCTTTCACTGTTATCAGATGGTGTAGATAAGAGACTCCTTTATACATGAAAATCAGGCTCCATAACTAAAAGGTTCTTGAGAAGTAGTAGCGAAACCACGTTTACAACAAATGCTGTCAAATATATATACTATAGATATATATAAGTGTAGTAAAACAAGCAGACCAAGACTGACTATCACTTGTCTTGCACCACAGTATCTTAAGATACAACTTTTTAATTGCAGTGCAGTCTCCTAAATGTGAATGTTGGGAAACACTATTTGAAATATCTTTTTAAAGAACACTTTTTAAATTCAAGCACTCCCATGAGGATCATTGGAAGACTTCCATAAAATCTGGAAAACATAAAACACTCTGCTGCATGGCAGTAAGAGAGAACACGTTGCCATGTTACTGACAAGACAGAGAACATGTTTTACCCGGAAAGTTTCATCCTAGCTCGCCTTCACAGCCTACGAAGTCAGAGCTGGATAAAATCACCCACTTGCACTCTTCAGCATTAAAGAGACAAAGGCGTGGAACTTCTCCCTGTGTTTCAGCTTGAAATTTAAAACTTGATGCTTGGTTTCAAGTGACAGGCAGAACCAGGAGAGTGAAATCTACAGCTGACCATCTCTGTGTGCCAAACCAACCTTACAAAAACCAGCAGCAGGCTGGATGCAGTGACCCGGACAGAAAACAGGGCCCAGTGCTGGGCAGCGGCAGCAGCAGGGGAGTCACCAGCGTCCAGAACACGGCACAGCCCCTCCACACCTGACTCACCACCGCAGCACCTCTGCCCGAGTGGAATCCAGTGTCCAAAGGCGGCAGACAACCATTTCACTAAAACCTTGGGTTTTTTCCTTCTCCTTGCTCACTCTGGATTACCAGGATCAACATAAGCCGGAGGAGGAGGGCCGGCTGCAAACCCGGCATCTGCTCTGGAGACAGCCCCAGCCGCCCCGTGTGCCAGCAAAACTCTCTCCCTATCCATCCGCCGGAGATTTGCCGACACAAGGGCAAAGTGGGATTAGGGCCGCGGCAAATATTTGCCTGTCAGCACTTTACAGCGGGGTGAGGGCACGGACACAGGCGGGTGTTTGGTTTCCAGCAGGGTGACTCCGCTCCCCCTGCAGCTGCAGGAGGGCAGAAAACAGAGGGCAATGCTGATGTCGGCCAAAAGTCAGCGCTCATCGGGGTACATGATGACAACTTCAGGGGACCGGGTCTAGATGGTGGCCCTGAGGGACAGGGACTCCCCGGCCGGGGGGTCTCCCAGGGGATGACAGGCAGCATCCAGCCCACCCCGGGCTAACGTGCCCCTGCCATGCCATGCCCGCCCTCACCCCGCAGCTGAGCTGACCCGGGCACCCCCTAAAGCACCCGGCAACTCTCCCCGCCGGGGCTCCTCCCCTCGAAGCCGAGCTCGGCGAGGCAACAAGTGGAAGCCACCGAAGTCACTTCCCCCTCTCCTCGGCAGCTCCCTCCGCCCGCCCGCCNTGAGGCCGCGGAGGGGCCGCCCCACACCGGGGGCGGTGTCTGCCTGCAGCGCCGGGGGTGCCCGGAGGTGGCGGCGACAGAGCGCCGCGTGGAAAGCTGAGGGGTTTGAAGCGGCTTCGGGAGAGAAATCGCCGCTTTCGACTTCAGCTGCAGCGCTGGGGTGGTTTCCTTTCGAGGAGGCTGGTGTTTCTGGTGCCCTCACGCAAGGTCGTTTTTTACAGAGTCATTAGGGTTGGACTGCATTCTGGAGACGCCTGATCCAACCCCCCACCAAGGCAGTCACCTCGAGCGGGTGACACAGGGACGAGCCCAGGTGGGTTTGGAATGTCTCCAGAGAGGGAGACTCCACAGCCTCCCTGGGCAGCCTGTTCAGTGCTCTGCCTCCCTTAACGTGAAGTTCTTCCTCACGCTGAGGTGAAACTTTACTGTGTTTTGGCTTATGGCCATTGCTCCTTGGCCTGTTGCTGGGAACCACTGAAGAAATAATACTTAATAAACTTATGTTGTTTGTTTTAATACTTTTTAATATAGTACTGACTGTTGCTTTTAGGAGTATTCTGTTCGGCTTTCCTTTTTTGTTTTCCTCGTTTGCACACCAGTTCATCAAGCTCTTTGCACAGACAACTGAGGCAAATTGTGAAAGGCATGATAAATTTGTGCAGCAGATTTCCCCTCTCTGTTCTTGTCAATTGTGAAAGAAGATCCTCATCCCTAAACTGAAGGGATGAAGGACATAGTCTCAAACTGTGCCAAGGGACGTTTAGGTTGGACATTAGGAGGAATTTCTTCACAGAAGGGGTGATTAGACATTGGAATAGGCTGCCCGAGGAGGTGGTGGAGTCACCATCCCTGAAGGTATTACAGGAAAGACTGGATGTGGCACTAAGTGCCGTGGTCTGGTTGACGTGGTGGTGTTTGGTCATGGGTTGGACTCAATCTTAGAGGTTTTTTTCAACCTAATTGATTCCGTGGCTTTGTGAAAGACATAGGGAGAGATTAGTATGTCCACATGAAGTAAGAGACTGAGAAAGCGGGTGTGAAACTGGAACAAGAAGTTGCTTCCTGAGACAAGGTGTGTGGAGGGGCACAGGGGCACAAGGTTCCTACACTTCCAGGAGCAGACCCCTTCTACAAGCAGGCTGGTTCCTCTTTTCAGATTTTATCCCTCCCATAATGCATATGATTCTCTGAAAGGACATTTCTTTCCCAGTGCCTGAAATAGGCTATGCTTGTTTTGCACTCAAAGTGCAAACTTAAAAAACTTTTTTTGTTTGTTTGTTTTTGTTTGTTTTTGTTTTTGTTTTTGTTTGTTTTGTTTTTGGTTTGGTTTGGTTTGGTTTGGTTTTGGGGTTTTTTTTGTGTTTTTGTTTTTGTTTTCCAGATTGCCTTCATAAATTAACGATTTTATATTAAACTTGTGAGTAAGCAGTTTGTCATCAGTTTTCACCACAATGCTTGTGACTTTGTTAGCGTCATAAACATCAGCTTAAGCTGAAGATCAAAGCATCAAATTTTCAAGAGTCTTGGGGAAATATATGTAGTACATGGTCACTGTCATGTCTCTATCATCCTTCACACATAAGAATGACTAAGTGACCTTAAGTTTTGGTGATTAATCTTCATCTAATGTATGTTTTTTGAATAACTCAAAAAGCACTTTAATGCCCTGAGAAATGCAGGTAATAATGCTATGCTTATAGGGCACATGACTTGTGAAATGCAGTGGGGTGTCTTACACCGTCTGGAAACAACCTTCAGGCTTACTTTTTTTGGCACACTTTGCTGATTCATGCAGCAGTGCCAGGAGCATCTGCTGAAAATGAGTGTTTGTTTTCCATTGATTTCTAGGCAACTGGGTGTCTTCCAAAAGTAATCTCAGGGTCATCAGACACAAATAATGGTAAATCAAATCCCATATAATTTTACTGCATGGATTTTATTTTGCAAATTTTCAAGATGTCTGTGTGGAATTCTACTTTTCACTGAAAAATAATCAATTAGAATGGATTGTTCCTCTTTTTAATTATGTAATAACAAGCTACTTTCAGAAATATTATTGAATTATTGCCTGTTTATGTAAACATTAATGTCTTCAGAGAAAAACATAGCTGACCAACTCTTCCTTAGAATTTTCCATATTTCTTCATTTCTTAGCAACAGAAGATGCTGGATATCTCTTCTTTTTGGAAACTGCTCTAGAAAAAAACCCCACATTGCCTGATCCATGCATGTTGCTTTCCTGATAAAATTTATTGATTAACTTCTTCATAAACCATGATGGGCTAGATGGGAATTATTTTCAATTTTACTAGCCAGGAAAGGCAATGTCAGTCATCCCACCAAAAGGAAAGCCTTTGCTGGGAAAATCTTTTTCACCGTGTAATAGAGATAGCCAACTCAATCAACTAAGAAAACTAAATTGCTGCTTAGTGGTCTCCTCTGCATAGTAGATGAGTATTTCATGATGGTCTTTGCTATGTGTCTACAGAATGCATTCCTTCCCTCTGTCTGATGTTATTGTTATATGTGCTACATGTTTTCCTTAATTTTTTTTGCAAGAGTTAATTGATGTTATATAATGACTAGAAGGGCTTTGCTTCCTCTAGCACTTGAGGTATTTTATGAGGGTAGCTAACTCCCAGTTTCCCTGGTCACCCTCAGTGGATTAACATACCATTGTAACTAGACTGAACAACAGGCTGCTGTTCATCATCATAAACCTTCTGTGACTGTGGGGAGAAAGCTTTGGAAGCACTTTTTGCATTTGTTTGCATTCTGTTTTGAATACGTGGACAAATAATTGTCAGTAGGTATAAAGCTGGGAGTAGGCAATATAAAAAGAAGTAGCAAAGCTCTAGAAAACATATAGAAGCAAATACAGCATTTTAGGCAAAGTGGCTGAGGAGCTTGGAAGAATTTTCTGCTAAATATCAGGTCAGCTTCTGAGACTGACTTCCACCAGAGCACATCCGTTTTAGGAGCTGTCACTAATCAGAACTGGCTGCATTTCACTCCTGTGTGGACAAAGTAGGTACCAAGAATTTTATCTGGTTTGGTGCTGGTTCAACTGCACCAGCAGCGATGTGGGAGAGCCAAGACATAGACTCTGGGCTGTGCAGTTTAAAAGAAATGTCTTTTATAAACATCCATGTGGATGGCATGGGGATAAAGAGGATATTTTCTCTTTGCTTCTCTTTGCTGGAAGAAAGCAGCATTGTTTGGGGGAATGAAGGAAACTCAAATATCTTTCTGTTTTGTTACCTAAGCAGTACCTGAATATGGATAGAGTACTCCACTCCTCACAGTTTTCTTTGTCCTTCTCAGTATTTTGCTTCACTAGATGAGCAAGGGCATTTTCAGCTGCAGAGTAATCGTAAGGAGAAGATAAAATAGAATTTTATTTATGATTTCAATAAACTCAGTATATCAAAACATTGAGAATATGAAGGCATCCTGACTCTCAGTGAAAATACTTCTGGCAGTAAAGAAATACAGGCTGTGCTTTGCCAAAATTGCACACATTTATGAGTCTGATTTTTGCTCTGATTATGAACAGAAGCAAAATTCCACTCATTGATTTTAGTGGAAACAGGGTGTTGCCAGAAATGATCTTGGATTTCGCATGGTCAAAAAGTTGAACACGGCACAGCCATATACCCTTGCAGCAGTGAGGACTAACTGTTTATGGGCCTGTCCTGTCATCAGGCTGAGGGAAACCTTCATTCCACTCTGCCTGACATTCTCATGGTCACATCTGCAGTAGCATGTCCAGTTTTGGGGCTACCAATGTAAGAAAGAGACAGTGACTGACTTGAAGTCAGCCCTATGGAAGATCACTGAGATGGATATGGAGTTGAAGCACATGATATATCAGGGCACTATATTGGCTGGGGTATGTTTAGCCCCAGGAAAAAATAAGGTGTATGGGAGATCTGATGGCTCTTTTTCATTCTCCAATGTGAACACACAGAGAAGGCAAGGAAAAAGCAACATGACCAGGTTGCAGCAAAAGAAATTTTGTTTGTGTAAAGGCAAAACCATCTACCATAAGAGTTATTAAGCACTGCAACCATGACTCAGAGGAGTTATGGAGTCCCTCTTCTTGCAGATTTTCAGTTTGACCAGATAAAGCCCTGGGCGACCTTGTCTGACCAGGAAGATGAAACTTCTGTGAGCAGCATGGAGCAGTGGAACACCTCCAGAAGTCTCTTCCATGCTAAATTAACCTATGAAAATTTGCAATTAATTCTTCAATTGAGAATACCTCTATAAGTGTTTATCAGAGGCAAAGAACAATAGTCACAATGTAGAATTCCATTGAATTTCTTTATGTTTATTAGAACTACTTCATTATATCAGGAAGCAGCATATCTACATTCTGAGTTACTTTGGTTATGGCAGCAATACAGTTGGGTAATATCAAAATTCTTTTTACATACTCAGACACACTGCAACAAAATATGCTGAAGTTACAGATTTAAATATTTTGCTAAAAACTGAGCACAGCAGGATCATTTCAGTCTTTGTGCTTCTATTATAATTCTCCACCTTGTTTTAGACAGATGTAAAATGTATGAACAGTAAAGATTTCAGTCATGTGGCTCTAGGACAATGAGTTGAATTACAGGTTGTTGAAATTATGTAGGTGCATGAGACCTTCTTGGTACTTATGGTCACTGTATTTTCTTCTTGTGGAGATTTGCTGGTGCCAATGAAGAGGTCTTGGCTTGCCAGAGTAGAAGAAATTGGACTAATTCGTTCAATAAGTTATCTTCAATAAGTTGTCTCTTCAATAATTGACAGTGTTCAGTCCCCAGCCCAAAGTCTTTTGAAACCCCATTCATTTCAAATGTTACTTGTCAGGAACCAATAGCCAAAGGCCGGTCTCTACCACAGCCAGAGAAAATAACAACTTCTGTCTTTCCATGGTTTATCTGAACACAAGTGAATTGAAACCTTGTAGAATTCACCTTTTTAATTTTTTTACATTTTAGGCAGTAACTGTAGTAAGTGAGATACCAGGACTGATCAGTTCAGAAAGGTGCATCTGATGATGAGGGACATGATACAAACACTTTGTTCTGGCAACTAAACTGAAGCACAAACTAGAAACTATGGCCAAGCCCTAGGAGGACTGTATGGGTCTATGTCATATATGTTCACCTCATTCTTACACCTTTCCTTAGGTATTCTTGCTTCTGGGTATAATCAGAAATAGGATATTGTATTATGGGCCCATCTGAGTTTCTGCTTTTTGTAAACTACACACAGCTGTGAAGAATCTGTTGCCTGCCCCAGATAATCTTTAGAGATCAAAGAAATAGCATGGAAGGAGCTAGACATTTTAAGACAGATTCCTAAAAAGCCAAATTGTTGCTTAGAACCATTGCTAAACCATTGCTTGGTGCCACTGCAAAACTACCTTGACTTTCTATATAAATGCTGGGAAATTAAACATTCTGCTTTACAGGGATTTTGTCATTCAGCTACACTGGAATATGCACTATATGTTACACTGCCTGGGCAGAAAAATACCTTTTGAGCTAGAACGAAGGAGGTTATCAGCTTATCAAAACAAAACGAAATGAAACAAAACAAAACAAACAAACAACAACAAAAAAAACAAACCCAAACATCAATTTTACAAATAAAGTGAGCCATTTTTATCTTGCTATTTAAAAAGCCATTTGTTCTTGCACTATAATATCTTTATAAATTTAAGTGTTCTCAGCACCATAGCAAAGAGGGAAAAGGAGGGAAAGAGCAATTAGAGGCAAATATGCTTCTGCTCTGTCAGGAGATGTGTTGATCTGCTGCAATCATCTGAAGTTATATTCAAAGACTGGAAGAATCCTGTGGCAAAGAGCAGTAACAGAAGGAAAACTGATATCCTAGTGAAGTATCTGTTTAACAGCTTGTCTTCCTTCTAGGCCTCTCCCAAAGTTTTCATTTCAGACCCAAAAGACTGCTTTTACACAAAGCTAGTTTTATATATGTTTGTTTTCCAATAGATAAAAGAACATTTGCCCCGAGAACTTCAGAAATGTTGACATCTTGCAGCTATTGTCAGGACAGTTAATCCAGAAACATCACCCCCCACAAAAAAGAGACCAGTGAGTAAACTTTTAAACAGATAAAAACTGAAAAGCATTAAAATTTACAAAAATACCTGTGTGTCCATTGCTAAATACAATCCACGTATTTTAAGTCAGGTAAGAAAGAGATATGCAACAACTTTAATGTTAAAACTTGATGTTATAATGCCCAGAGGAAACAGCATTTTTTTTTCTTTTCAAAGGAGTATAAATGAGAGAAAATCCATCTCACTGTGCAAAAAATTGTGAACTTAAGACTTTCAGGCCAGTGAAGTAATTTCTTGGCATTCTCATCTCTTCATCCAACTGCAAATACATTTTGTTGTTTTCCATACACAGCATGTTATCAAAGAGTAAATGTGTGTGTCTTTCTCAGGGAAGTGCCTCTAAGAATTAGAGGCTATCCATGGCATGGCAAAATCTGAAAGTTCATTCAGGATTACTCCTAATAGTTAGGTCTTGCTTCAGTAGACGGATGCCCCTTCATGCTGGAATTTGCCTCCATTGCAGGTCCTGGGGCTGGAGGCTTGACCATTGCTGCAGTGTAAACACAGATGGCATAACTGTGCCAAATGCCTCTTGAACTTGACTCCAACAAACACGTAGAGCACAGGGTTCAGGCAGCAGTGGGAGAAAGCAATTTTACGGCTGATGTGAAAGGCAAGGTTGGAGTCTTTCACATACTGACAGGTAGATGGTGGAAAAGTAGTCAGAAAGCTGAGGATGTTGTAGGGTGCCCAGCACAGGAAAAAAGCCACCACAATAATGAGGATGAGTTTCACAGTTCTGTGCTTTCTGCGAGATCTTGCTCTAAGCAAGATCAACAGTATCTTGAAGTAACAGAATACGATGACTCCAAAGGAAAACAGAAAGAGTGCATTTCTCACATAAATGTCCACCTTTTTCCAATTCCCATCAGCATAATCACAGAACTTGTGTTGTTCCAAGTCTTCTTGTACTGTGGTGTGAATCACCTCAGGAACCACAATTAATATGCTAACAGTCCAAACAGCCAAGGACACCAGAACACCACAGCACTGTGTCTGGGATCTCAGAGTTGAAAGGGGGTTCACTACAAACAAGTACCTCAGGATAGTCATGAGAGTCAAAAAGAAAACACCGCTGTAGTAGCCAATGGAGAAAACAGCATTTGATGCTTTGCAAAGGAACTCACCAAAAATCCATCCAAAGGACTGGTCCACTACCCAAAAAGGCAGCATGCAGGAGAAGACTAAATCAGAGATACAGAGATTCATGATGAAGATATTTGTTAAAGATGTAAGGTCTTCATATTTCAATAGAATCCATAACACCAAAGTGTTTCCTAGGAGACTGAGCAAAAATACCAGAATGTAGAGGACAGCAGTTAGATAAATGTTAAATATGAAATAGTCACCCATTTCACAGACATTGGTTTCATGAGGGTATTCATATGAGTAATTATCATCTAAATAATATTCTTCATCCATTTGTCTGTGCAAATCTTGTGCTGTTCTCCAGCAGCTACTTCAAAGGACAGCAACAAATAAAATATTTTGTGAAAATCAACTCAATAACTAAACTCCCACTGTGAAGGCTTCTGTTTTGAGACAAAAAAGCAGCACTGAAACTAGTAATTTTTCCTGTCTTAACGAGACAAAGGACTCATTTCTTCTTATGACATGAACAGGTAGATACTAAAGACTTACTGCAAAGCACTCAAATCGTAAATACTTAAGAAGTCAGAAACTCAGATCTTTCTGAACCAAAATGTTTGGTGACAACTGTCAATTACTAAGTTTCTACTATATGAATATGCATTGTTTTTTGATGTAAATATCTCAGGTGCCAAGACTTTTAAATATGCTACTGTTTTTTTCAGTTTTCCGGAATAGTAACCAATTCCTAAGCACTTCACTGTATAGATGATTTTTGGCACTGAAATTCAGCACTGTATAAACCTAAAAAGCTGAGCAGTACCTGTAACAACAATAGTAAGCACTTGTTGACATCTAAACATCTTGAAGCTGTGGCAGAAGGGTCATTAGGGATGCGACAGAAGCAGAGATCACATCACAATCCTTTTCTGGGAGTGCTGCCTGTCTGTCTATATGCGGGCAGGAATTTAATCCCAGGTGGATGGTGAGTTGAAACTGGCCAACAGGATCAAAAGTTAGTGGGACTGGGAATATGGCATACAACCAGGTTACAGTAGCCTAATTTCTTAATGAAATTAAGCTTAAAATAGGTACATAAAAATCAGTAATGCCCCTGACCAGTGGTTTGAGAGTGTAAATTCACTTTATCCTAGAAGAAGGCTTATCTGCAACACCATGTTTTGATGCTGTTCTGATTGAAGCCAGTGAGAGTCCCGCCACTGAGTTCCTTCAAAGTACAGCAAGAAAGAAGCCCCACAGGTTGGGCCAAAATTGTGCAAGTGACATTTTCCTTTTTTAATTAGTGAAGGCAGAATCTTCCTGCTACAGGCAGACAAAGACGTACTGCCTTTGGAGGGCAGGAGAGCTATATCTACACCAGGAAAGCACATCAGGGAGCACTTCTGGCTGCCAGAATTTAATTCCATCCTTGGGGGTAGGTGGTTCAGGTCAGTCAGAACATGATACAGGTAGCACAGGACAGGGACCATCTATCCAGTGCGTTTTGGAGGCAAGAGATGTGTAGGATTCAGTAGTGTGACAGCAAGTGGCCCTGGAACATTTACCACCAGAGTCACAGTTCTAAATGGAAAGATGTTTATGGCCCTCAGCCTGTACAATGCTGCAGTTTTCAGGCATGCAGGGTAAGTCCTTGCAAAGGCAGTCATCCTTTATGGTTTTACATGATAGTGCAGACAACACTTAAACACTGAATAGTTTAGATTGAGGTCCTGATCATCATTGTGTCCTGTTTCAGCTGAGGCTGGGGTATGCTGCTCCTTAGCAGCTGTCCTAAGGGAGAAGAGAAGCCTCTTTGTGAATAATCAAGGTTCTCTGGGGATGAGAGGACACTACTTACCTGTGTCTTCACCACTTTACTCTCCTTCCGTGCTGACCACTCAGTGACAGCAAGCCCCAGGGCAGGTCTGCCCCCAGGCCAGGAGCTACACAGCCGGCAGGGCTGCTCATGGGCTGCTCCTGATCTCCAACACAATTGCTGCTGGCCGGAGACAGGAACCATCTCACAAAGACCTCTGCCTGATCACTGCCTCTGCCTGGGAGATATTCTCACCTGCACATGTCCTGCCCCTCATCACATCATGCTGTTCTGCTCTTCACACCCTTGCTGCAGGGTAGGCAGTGGTTAGAGAGCAGGTATCTGCTGGGGGGCTTTGCTCATCATCCTGCTTGCTGTCAGGAGCTGAACAATCCTTGCAGGGCAGAAAGCACCATTTTCCAAAGGTGTTTTGAGTTTATGTGAGGTAACAGTTAAGGACCAAAACAAACAAACAAAAAAAAAGTGTACAGACACATCTGTTTTCTTCACAGTTCAGATGATAGGAGATGGTAAATAGTTTCTGCAGTCCAAACAGTCTCTATTTTTCTTCATCTTCTCCAAGGACACTGATGCTGAGGGTGCAGGCACTTGATTCATGCTGGCAGATAGCTGAGATTGGAAACCCTGTTAATAACTCCTGCTATTTCCATCTCCAAATTTCCATATGCCTTGTCATCTTACCCACCTGACTCAAAAGGCTGTGTATTGTATTTTGGGAGGAGCCAGAGGAATGCTTGGTTATATGGGGACAGGTGTCCTCTCTGATTTTGTATCCAGCATTTCCAGAGAATATAGGAATATGCTTCTGTGAGGTAGCTTGATCCTGGTTGATTTTTAATGCTGCAAAGTTAGCTCTTGGATAATGCCACATTTCACAAAACAAGTTCATTGATCATATGCCGTCTTACCTGGCGTAGGCTCCATGGAATTACAGATGGAGGCTCCAGCCTACAAAACATCAGATCTTGGGGATGGTTGGTCAGGATTATATGCTCTGATATTATATTTTTACCAGCTAAGAAGCCCTCCATCAGGTCAGTGATGGTAAAGAGAACCTTGCAGGAACCTAAGGGACTTAAATTTTTCTTCTTTTTACTCAAAACTACTTAAATAAAAACCTGCATTTTTGTTCTACTGTATTTTATCTCCCCTCTTTCAACTCTACAAGTAAGAAAAGCTGGGTATGGATTTTCAGTTAAGATATATGCAAAGGAGATAAAAAAACATGTGATTGAATCAACAGGTAAAAAATGTATCAATGTCACACAAGAAATACAAATCATGTAACTGTTTTCAATGTATATATAATGGTACAAGTGAGAGCAGTTGGTTGAAAGATGGAAATTACCTTAGTTTCAGTTGTCAGGACAAATAAGAACAGAGGAAAAATACATCATACAGTTTAAAGTCATTCCTGCCTTTCTGAAGAGCACTCAGAAAGGCATTCAACATTCATTTCACTCTTGTCCAGAAAAACTGCTTCTCCAGAAGTCTTCATTTTCTAGCAGGGCTGTGCTTTGTCTTGGACCCTCATATTAAAAAAAAAAAAAGGATTCTAAAACAGAAACGGGGAAATGATACTACTAGTGATCTCCAGTTCAATTTTCTTTTTCTCTGAAAATGCAGTTAGACTTCTGTCAGCTGAAGGTACATATTGTTCACCAGTTTATTTCATTTTCAAACTGAGCATTTGAAAGAGCGGCTGGGAGGGGTTGTCTGCTCACTTTGCAGTCAGTGGGGGGAGAGGGAGGTATTGGCAGGAGCCACATCAGCCCCCACTCTGTGCTCTACCAGTCTCCTCCCCAGCCAGAGGCAGCTGAGACAGCCCCCTTTAAGAAGATTCCTGGCATTTACACAGTCAAGCTGAGGTTAATCTCACCTTAATTGGAAAAGACAAGGGGAGTGCAGTAGAGAGAAGCCCCCACCATAGGGGTGGATGCACTGATGGCATTTTTTTATTCACTCTATTCAAAAAGCCTCTGGGGTTCACAGCTTGTTCTCCATGTTTCTCAGAAAAAAAAAAAAAAAAAAAAAAAAAAAAAAAAAAAAAAAAAAAAAAAAAAAAAAGTTTTTTTACATTTGTTTTTCAGGGGGAAAAAAAAAAAGATGTTTTTGCAGTCTGGTTTACATGGGCAATAAATGATGACATATAAAATAAATTTCTGTTCCCCAAAACTAAATTTATCTGGTAGCTGCTTCCTTTGCCAGTCTCATATTCCAGATCGAGATAGGAATTAAAATTCCCAAATGTGACCTTTTCTGGCAGGAAGAGGCTTTGATTTTTCAACCAGGTTTATGGAGTAGCCATTTAATTTAAGGAAAATAAAGCACAATAAATAACATTTCTCCTTCCCTAACTATGACTGGTATCTGTCTCATAGCACAGCCTTGGAGCCACACGTAAGAGTTGGACAGGAAGGTCCTGGAAGTCATGACTGGCAGGTAGACTTGGTCCAAAGCACAAGTGTACTCTGGACAGTGTGGTAGATTAACTTTTTGTCAGCCTTAGAGGAAATTTGAGTGTGATAACAAACTCTTACAGGACATGGATAAAGCAAAAGGTCAAGGAAAAGTGAAAAGTAAGTAGGAATTCCCTTGTCCAATTCAGTTTTGCAAAGCCTCAAGAATCCCAGCTCATCAAGGAATCTCTTACCTTATTTTTAAAGCAAAACCTTCTGTTGGGTTGGGATAATTTTCTGAGACCAATGCTTCCACTGGTGCCCCCTGGGTTTTACGAGGTACAACACTCACAGTCAGCCCAGAATCCTGGTGGCCTCCTGTTCCCCCTGATCTCTGCCTCTCAGTCCTTGCCATCAGCCTGTGATTACCACAATCAGTGGAAGCAGAAACATCCCAAATGAAGAGTCTGGAACCCGTCCTTAAACACACATTTGAGTTCAAATTTCCATACTAAGTTGGCAGCCCAGTGCACCTTTTGCTGGATTAAGAACTGGCTGGATGGTGGGCCCAGAGAGTCATGGTCAATGGTGCCACATCCACTCACTAGTGGTGTCTCCCAGAGATCTGTGTTGGACCCAGTCTTGTTTAATATCTTTATTGATGATCTGGGTGAGGGGCTTCAGCCTACCATTAGCAAATTAGCAAAGTTTTATTGGGCTAAGGCTGTTCAGAAAGGATGTGGTGCCAGCAGCTGGGCAGCAGCTGTCCAACAGAGCACAGGCAGGAGCAACCTTGGCCAAAGAGGCTTGTGTGGAAGTGGAGGTAGTTGGTATAATGCCTGTGGTTTCCTGCAACAGGCTTTGGATTGCAGCTCTAGGTATTCCCTATTCTCCCCTAGGGCAAGGAGAAATCCATCCCCTTAATTTGGCGAGATGATGCAAAGGAGAGCATCGCTCCCTGCTTACAGTCAGCCAGGGTTTGGCCATGGTTTTCCTGGTAGTTCATGCAGGGATGGGATGAGCAAGCAATTCTGCAGGATGATAAGTAGTCCTTTTGGTAATAATAATTGGCTGTGAGGAAACAGAAAAGAGGAGCTTTCTGGGATTTTTTGAGTGAAGAAATTGTCAAGTTGTTTCTACAGTGTAGACAAGTGAGAGTTTAAATGCCTTTCTTGCAAGCCAAGAGCTTGCGTTGATCCCCGTGTCAGACATGTCATTCTGATTTTTCTTAATAGCAGCACTCCTGTAAGGCCCCGGGCACCATCCCATTTCTCTTTGCCAGACAGCAGTGACATGGCATACTGGTTTCCCATCTGCTCCAAAGAGAACATAAATGCTCCATTATCTGGCCATGAAAAAGAGCATCACTTTATTTTTTAGTAGCTGGGTTTCTTGGCAATTGAAACCAAGCAAAACCACTTCTTATTTTTCTTGCTAAAGCAGAACATATCTGCAGGTTTCTGCTGCCAGCAAAATGTTGACCTCTCCCTGTCTCTCTGTGCAGATGTGCAGATCCTCCTGACGATATACTGGAAGATGGGGCTGTCCTTGAGAGATCTCACCAGCCACTGCACTATATTTAAACAGCAATCTTAGAGCTGAATAAGGAGGCTGTTAAGTAAAATGTGTGTAAAGAAGCTGACTCTATTCCCTTATGGGTTGTTATAGGCAAAAAAACAAAGACAATTATTCAGACAAAGGAGCACATCACAGTTTTGGGAGGAATGACTTCATGTCTTTCTCTAAAGCTTAACAAAATTCAAGCCTCCACATAAAGTTCATGAACTCATTTTTATGGCTTAGAGACAACATGAAGAATAAGGTTGTATTTTTCCACCAAATTCCATTCCACTGGTGTATTTAAGCTATATCACCCATTTTATTTTTTTCCTCCAAGAGAATTATAAGCCATATGTCTAAAGAATTTGTGTACCACATCTTGGGTGGGATTCCCAGTGTTCCTGCTGGGCCCATTGCTGTAGGAATGAAGCTGAAACAGATGGAAACTGTGCTGACAGCCATTGATGTGACCAGTATGTACAAGGGGGTGCTGCCCTGCTCCTTAGGCTCCTGACTGCAGGCCTGGGATGTGGCCTGGGGAGAGGTGGGGGACAGCCTCAGCATCTGTGTGTGCAGGCAGAGGGAGGTGTGTTTTCTGGAGAGATGGATGAGCTGTAAGTGTCGCTGCAAGGAGCCCATCTTTGTCACAGAGTCTGCCCTCCCCTGGCACTGCAGGCACAATCTGTTTTTATTGACTGTTAAATGGGCTCACTTGCATCAGACCATTCCCACTCGTGAAGCCATTCTGATGCTGAAGCCCCAGAGACTTGCAAGGCTTTAACCAAAGGGAGAAAGAAGAGAAAGACAGAAAATCCTACCCACTGAGCCATATTTGCACAAAATAGAAGGCTGGGTGTGGTGTAGGGAAGCAAACAACATGGAATCATAGAATTTTAAGGGGTTGGAAGAGACCTTACAGATCATCTAGTCCCAACCCTCCTGCCTCAGGCAGAGACACCTCCCACTAGCCCAGGTTGCTCAATGCCCCATCCAACCTATCTCTGAACACTGTCAGGGATGGGGCATCCACAAGCTCCCTGGGCAACCTGTGTCAGAGTCTCACCCCTTTTAGAGTAAAAATTCTTCCCAATATCTAACCTAAATTTCCCCTCTTTCAATTTGTCCCCACTTCCTTGTCCTATCACGACAGTTCCTGATGAAGAGTCCCTCTCTGACTTCCCTGTAGGACCCCCTTTAGATTCTGGAAGGCTGCTATGAGGTCTCCACACAACCTTCTCTTCTCCAGGCTGGAACAGCCCCAATGCTCTCAGCCTGTCTTCATAGAGCAGGTGCTCCAGTCTCCTTATCAGTACTGTGGCCTCATCTGTACTTGCTCCAACACTTCCATGTCCTTCTTTCATCAGGGACACCCGAACTGTATCCAGCACTCCAGGTGGAGCCTCACTGTTGGTTCATGTTGAGTTCTTCATCAACCATCACAGAACTGTATATATCACTGCTGTCTTCTCAGCACTTTCTAACCAGTTTTGTTTTGCTTTCCCTTCATCTCATGTGTTATGCTTTGCAGAACATCAGGGAGTTTGAGTTTGCCTTATTTGCCCCACTGGTACTCACTGGCATCAGCTACTCCCTACCCTGATCCTGGATGGCTCCTTGGCACCCAGACCCATCTGGGTAGCACCCTGTGTGTCTCCATCACTCCCAATGGACTGCCTGGCCAGGCTGGGAGCCCGTGCACACTCGCCTCAGTGTGGAGCACAGCTGAGGCAGCTTGTTCATGTGGATGCAAAAGCAAGACTGAAGGACAAAGAGCTGCATCCAGGTCAATGTATGAAGCACCTCTGTATCCCCCGCTCCACTGGCTGTATGATGGTCCCTCCTCTGCTGGTGTGAATTGCTGCCTGCTCTCTTGAATGGTGCTGCAGACTAAAACCTGATTTACGAGCAGCCTCCTGTGCCCAGAGGGATAATGTGCCTCAACAGGAGGCAAGTCACAGTATGGCATCTGCCTATCACCAGGACAAATTTGTTGGCTCTTTTGTTGTCCCTGCTTTTTCTCGGAGTGGCAGCTGCTCTGTGTTCTGACAGAGGTTTGGATGAGGCAATCTTTGGCACAGATCTCTCGACACTGCAGACCTGAAGCGCTGCCACTGCCGTGGAGGTACAGGATATCTGAGCACACCTCGTTCTGCTGCCCCCTCTGCTGCCACCCATCTGAATTACTTGGCTCCCAAAATTGCCACTCTGCACTGCAGCCTGTGAAGAGGGTGATGCTAGAAAACCAGATGAAACAATAAAGGAAGACAAAAGAAACCGCTCTGCTTGCCACTGACCACTCATTTCCTGTGAGTTTTGGAGAAGATTATATACAGATTGCATATATATAGTATATATATGTTCTTTGCCCTTGGTGGCCATCTGCTTCTGGAGAGAACCAAAGGCTTGGGCTGTTCTTTGGGTTAGATTTGGAGAAAAAAGGTGCAGGATGCAGGATCGTCAGGACCATAACAGCTTTAAAAAAAATTGCAAGAAAGAAGCAAAAGGTTGCAAGGGAGAATGACCTGAGGCTTTATAGGGTTGACAACCTGATGGCATCTCGAATGGTGGTCAGGAAGTAGCTCAGTGAGGGAGTGGCTCAGTCAGACTTTGGGAAAACAGAACTGACTGGGGAAAACAAAGCTTTTCATAATTAAACTTATGTTTTCTACAGAAGACAGAGTTGGAGGAATTTCATTGTGCAAGGACACTTCCAGAGCACAGCCAGTTTCCCAACACTCTTTGTCTGATGAGTCAAAATAAATCACGTTTGATAAAACAACCCCAAAACATGGTACATTCAGAGCACTGTTTACGTTAACAATGAGGCAATTAATAGCTTGCACCAGAAACAATTGACCACAACCGGGAACATCCCTGTCCTGTTTTAATAGCTACTTCCCCAAACCCCAGCACTTCCTCCTGGTGTGCCATGCCTGCTCACAGGCTAGAGGCACAGCCAGGCATGCTGCATCTCTTCAAATATCTTGCCCCAGCTCCCCCAGAACAACTACAGCAGCAAGGATTTCTCGAGCTGATGCTGCATTGACTGCAGTTCAGACAGCCCTGGACTGCATTTGGTCTGTGCCACCAGGTGAAATCCATCTCCTGGCAGAGTCAGTTCATGCTTTCCTCTCAACAGGCTTTTCAGATAAATCCTTTCATTTGGCTACCCCTGTGAGCACAGCTGTTCCATTCAAAGGTTTGGGTTGTAATACCGCTGGCTGAAACATTCAGTCTGAGCCCAGAAATTCTTAAGATCCTGCTGGACCTGTCTTGGTCTCACATCTTTTTCTCTAGCATTTTGCTCATTAGTTTATATTTAAGATTCACTGTTATTACAAGAGGCATCTCAACGCGCTTTACCACTTTGCAGAAGACATCTGCACATTCCCATCTGCCATGCCACATTGCTTGTACACATGTATTTCAGCACCAGCGTGTGAGCAAGCAGGTGGCCAGCAGCAGCAGCAAGCCCACCCAGATAAGGGGCTCTTTAGCAAAAAGTCACCTGTTGTTGCAATCCCCCCCTCCTCTTCTCTGGCCGGCCAGTAGCCGCAGGGGGGAGAGGCAACATTCCTCTGGGTTCGGGGAGGTACAGAGCCTTACCGGAGCATCTGGGGAGCAGTGTGTGGGCAGGCAAGACACGACACGGCTTCTGAGGGTGCTGATTAGATGGGTTTATTTGGGGGTCCCACACCGGGAGGAAGCATGGTTCCCACAGGGGAACACGAGGCACGCAGGCCCCATGTGTCCCCCAAGGCAGAGGAGCGGGCAGAGAGAGCTTAGCCCCTCGTGACTTCCCCTAAGAGAGTTCTCAGGGGGTAGGTCCAAGGCTTGGACCAATGGGATAGGTAGGATAGGGCAAAACCAATCCAGGATAGAGTGATGGGCAGGGGTTACAATGGATGACAACTTGGGGTAAGGTTACAACTTTAAAATGAATCACCACAACCTGTAGCCCACATTCCCCAGCAGGAGGTAGCATCAAGGGCTCTATGTGTCAAGCATTGGTGAACCGAGACAAAAATCTTTAATATTCCAGTTCCTGAGCCATTTCATAACATCTCTGGCCATCTGTCCTTTGGCAAGATCTCGTGGTACGTGCAGTGAGGGCAAACAATACTTTATGCAACAAGGCTTGGCATGCTCTTCCCAAAACTTCCCCAGCTCCTGGATTGACTACGCTTACACCAAGATAGCTCCAGTCACTCAGGCCACCTGTCCTGTCCAATCCACCTGGCAGAGGCATATTCTCCTTCTTTACTGATATTATGCTCAAACCACATTAAACAACCACGGCTGTGTCTTTCAAGGAAAGGCAAGTTTGTGAGCTGGGAATTGTGGCCAGCTCCTTCCCACATATTAAAGGGCAAAAAATTCAAAAGACAAGAAGCTGAAGGCAGTAATGCAATTAGGAGTTGTTAGCACACATCTCCAGGCCTGCATAAATTTGAAATAACCTAGAAAAATGGTCTCCTTGGACCCTTTCCCTATTGAAATTACTCCTTACTTAAAACAGACTTAAAATACATTTGTGGATGATAAGGAAATTCAGGTTTGTTTATCATGGATGACATGAAGAATCCACTCAGGACACAGAATTAACAAACACACTTCCTTCTTCAAAACTGGGATGTGATCCCACCTATCCCCTCCCAGTCTGAAGAAGCAGCCCCATGGTGTCGCAGCACCAGGGAGCACAAGGCTTTCAAGTTCCCCTGCAAAGGCTTTAAGACTCAGAGACAAAACTCTTGAATTCTGCTGTGTATTTTAGTCACCGCCCCAAGTGACCAGAGCTACTTTTGTACAAGTCAATACGTCTTCTCCAGCACATGAGTGACTGAGATGCAAAGAGCAAACCTTCAGCCCTGATCTTCCAGCAGGCACTGGCAGGGCTGTGCAGTGCAGTGGAATCAGGCATGCATTTGGAAAACCAGCTGAGGCTGCTTCTCCACTGAGCAAGAGGCAGCTGAGCACAAAGGATGTGGGCAATGCAAAGCACTTCGTCCTGGGGCTCTGCAGCAGCCTGTCTGTCTTGGAAGGTGTAGCCAGAGCCCTGTGTAGTCATGGCTGTGTGAAATGCAGCAAGCAGCCTTGGTGAACTACTCCTAAGCTTTGTGTCAGTTCTTGTGTAACTCTGCCCTAGCCAGGGTCAGGACCCTGCACCACCAAACTTCCTGTTCAGTTTTGAATGCCAGACACCGTTGGAAGTGTAGACCCCAGCTCTAAATGTGCATTCCCATCCCAATCAAAATTGAAACCTGCATTATTTTTGAGTAATGTCTGTGTTTTGTTCCTTTTTGTCACAAACTACCTCTTCTTTTCCTGAAACAAAATGCAGTTCTCCATTACTTTGGAATATCTCACAGCACCAAAAAGGCCAACTGCTGCTGAGCCCTATGCAGGTTTCTGCCACCCACGGTGTATATAATTGTCAGTAGCACTCTGTGGTTGATGTGAGCAAAGTGAGGTTTGCAGAAGGTTTTTAAAGACTAGACATGACACAGAAAGAAAAACCAAGATGCTCAGAAAGCTTGTCTGCTGGTAGAAGAGCCTCAGTGAGTCCTTCCTTTTCAGGTTTTCTTCTATGATTGAGATACCAATTTTCTCAGCTTCATCCACCCCATTGTCACTTTTCCTATCAATATCTCTGGTTTCAGCAAAAGACACAACCTGTTGCTGCAGGTAAAGTCTGGCTGACAGATATTAGGAAGAAAGTCATCTCCATGGGGATGTGAGGCACTGAAAGAGGTTGTCCAGAAAAGCTATGGATGCCCCATCCCTGGCATCAAGGCCAGGCTGAATGAGGCTGCGAGCAACTTGGTCTAGTGGGAGGTGTCCCTGTCCATGGCAGGGGGATTGGAACTAGATGGTCTTTTCACATCAAACCTTTCTATGATTCTATGACTTCAGGTATAGCAGACTCCCTAGAGCACGTGCACATTGTGGGAGGCACCCTAAGATCCAGAATGATTATTGGGATGTTAGCTTTGGTAGCCATCCTGCTTGGCAGCAGCCCACCCTGCTCATACCTTTCAGCAGCAGCACTGTCTCTTCTATCCAGGTTAAGGGTGTCTATTTAAGTTTGACTGAATATACATAGATATTATCGGTTTTTTGAGATCTATAAGTAAAGCTGTAGAGATCTCTCTGTTTTTTGCGTTAGGACCGGCAGGTTTGGCACGGGCTCCGGGAGCATTGTCCCTGCCGTGACTGCAGAGGGAAGCAGGGTGCGGGCTGCGTGCCATTGGTCATGGTTAGCTATAGGTGGCATGCTTGAACAGGGTAATCCCTGCCTTCCCTCGGCAGCCAGAGAGATCCTTGGTAAGCGACCTGACAGAGCTCTGCTTCAGAGGGTGGATTAGATGAACATCTGCTCTTCAGCAGGCAGATACACCCACACCTACATCAGCTGCTGATAAGCACAGCTGCTGGGAAACCAGATTTGATGAGTTCTTGCATGTGGCTGCAGGTGACTCCAGGTCCCTTGTGCTGTTTGCAGGGCACTGAGGTGTTGGTGGTGTGCTGTCCATCAATGCTGTTAGGACAAGATCTTTCGTCTCCCTCTCCACTCCTTGCTCCCCTCAGTCATTCTCAGTGAGCCTCTGCAGGACTTGATCTCCCATCCAGTCTGGAACTCCATCACAGCAGCCTGGAACTGGCTGTCTATCTGCTGCCTCACCTTCTCCCTCCCTGCTGCCTTCAAACCACCTGGCTGGGGTGTTTCTGGAACCTGTGTTTTTCCCCAGATGGCCACGTCTCTTCTGGAAAGCAGAGTGGCTCTAAGCATTGCCTGAGTATGCATGGATAATTTATAGTTCAATTTGTGAAGCCAGACTAAAACCTCAGCAGCAATAGTGTATTTTCAGATACACTGGAAATGAAAATATTTGAGGTTTGTTCTTAGTGAAAAAGTAAAAACAACACCCATCTGTTTGGGACCAAACATGAGGGGAGGCAGATGGGCATTCTAATTACCCAGTGGTTTTCTTGTTTCTCAAAGTGCAAGCAACATTTTTCAAGAAAAACCACAAGAGCAGAACATGAAGAAGGGCAAGCCTTGCATTTAGAAGATGAAGTCTTGAATGTCAACTTTTCACAGCATTTTCCTTTTTTTAAATTTTCTATTTATTATTTTTATGTTCCATCTGAAGCTGTTTTCTAAACGCCCCCCACTTCCCAAAGGCTGCTGGAAAGGCCCCATTTCCTCCACCTGCCCAGGCTGGATTGGCACCTCTCCAGGGCAGGGACCTTTTCCCAGAGCAGGTGCAGACCACCCTGGCCCCATGGCACACAGGCCATGCACCCTTGAGCCTCACTGTCCTGGTCGTCAGTTTGCCCCATGGCAAGAAGAATGACAGATCATTTCTACAAGCTTCACAGGGTTTCCAAAGAGGGATTCTCGTATGAGAGGCACTATATGCCCAGGTCTGATAGGCAAAAATATTGTGGTTTTGCTTGAATTTTAGGTAAGAATATGGCATGTTTTTCATCACAGCTCCCCGACCAGCAGACACTTTCACACTTTGTCTGATAAAAATCCCATAATGTGGTAACATGGTAAATAGGTTTCAATGTTCTCTTTCTCAGAGACACCCATATACTTTGCTCTATGTTGACTTCACCTTGGTTGTATCCCCATTGCTAATTAACTAAAATTCTTAAAATACTCTTAAACTACTCTTATAATAAAAAAAATCAAACTATTCTTAAGACATTCTTTATGATTATTAAACATATTCTTAAATTATTCTTTAAAATGGTCTTAGACAGCTCCATAAAGCAGGTGGCTGAAGCATGCAGAAAACAGCAGAAAAAGACAAAAGGATTACGTCAAAACTGCAATCATTAAGACTTTTTCTACCAGATAAGGAAAGTCCCTTGGCTTCAGTGATACTTCCAAGATAACAAGTAAATAATCCTTCTACAGTCAATTGGAGTTAAAATAGAGACATTAGACAAACTGATGAAACACTTTTTGTGAACCTTTAGTTACCTCTAGTGGCAGATCTCAATTTGTAATGCAGAAAAAGCCCTATTTGAAATTTAGGTATTTTTGCTTCAACCCTTAATCTAGGATTTTTTAAGTCTGTCCCTGGAGGTGTCTGAGCAACAGGGTATAATTGTGCTCTTTTATGCTGAAAGAGCAACGTCTATCTTTTTTAATGATGGAAAAGTGACAAAATTTGCACCCTGGCTTTGTATGTCCTTATCAGAGATAAAGGAAATTCAGCTTAAAAGAAATTTAAATATGGGCAAAAAAGACAAGGAAGTGCTGCCTCTGCCACTGCACATGACAGATTTGACTATTCTGGCTTTCCTGAAGTGAAACCACAGCTTAGTGTGGAGATCTGATACCTGGCAAATGAAATATGACTAATTGTGGGAGTAGTTTTCCTGAGCGCAGATTGATTTATTTAATATCTCTCTGCCTCAAATGGTAAAGGAACACTTTGAAGAAAACATGTTTGTTAAAGTTCTGAGTTTATTTCCACTTCAGAACAGAGGAAAGCATTGACCCTAGGGAGTCAGGAACCTTTCCTACTAAAACCAGACTTGTCAATCCCAGTATAGCTGAGGCAGAGAGTGAGCAAGCTTGAAAAACTCCTTAAAATGGAAGCAGGTTTACATCTCCTGCTACAAAGAGCCAGCCAAAAATAAAGCAAAAAATAAAGTTTTCTGAAGAAAACACCACTAAAACAGCTTCTGCAACACTCCAAAGTCTCCAGGTGAGGCTTTAGCTGCTCCAGCTCTTGGGGGCTTTCACACTCCATCAGATGAGAATGGATGGAGCATTATATGTGAGAGACTGGTCTTGGCCAACCCTAGGGCAGGTTTTGCATCCCGTGGTGAGATGAAATATATGCTCACGCCTCTGATGCAACTGTGCAAAAGTCAGGCGGCACAGCTTAAACAGGTTTAAAGGAAAGTGAGTTTAAAACTAGTGCCTACCTTTGCCAGCAATGTCTGAGCACCCCATTTGGTTGCTTTAGCACAGGAGGCTGGAGGGAGGTATTTGAGCTGCTGAAAAAAGAAGTTATGAAGCTTTGTTTGGCCATACAGAGAATTGATGTTCATGAGCTGATCTAGCTGAAGCATTACAAAGCCATGCAAATGAAATCTCAGTTTAAGTCTAGTTACATCTATTTATGTATTTCTGTACAGCTTTGTGCCTTCCATCAAAGCAAGCTAAATTAACATAAGCCACATTTAAGTCAGTTTCAGTGTCACCTTTTATATGCAAGTTTCTCTAAAACTTGCTTTTAAACTGTCTTCAAGACAAAACACCATACTCATCTTTTCTAGAAACTTAGTCAAAGCATCACTATGTGTTCTTGGAGAAGGGACTGGTACATTTTTGTTTACTTCCTGCACTTTTACTGAAGTCAGTATGAAACACCACTGGAGCACCTCAGTCAGTGCTTTGTGCAGTAGCCCTGCTGTGGTCAGTGGAACTGCACTTGTGGGACTAAATTTGGCCTGTGGGTCACTGTCTTGCTGAGCTGCATTTGATAAAAATGAAAAGGGGAGAGAAGTTTGCAAGGGTGAACTGGCATTCTGCTGTGGAATTGGAGCCATCATAATGATTAAAAATATTTATTCTTAATTTTGAATTAATTCTTAATCTTGAAAAACAAAAACCAGGCAGGGAAAATCTAGGCAGGGACAATCTGGACCTTCATGCATCTTTCTGTTCCCAGTGCTCCCCTTGCAATTTTAGCTCTGGCCCTCTTTTTCCCGCAAGTTGTTTTGCAACCTCTGCTCCTTGTTGCACTGTATACCACAACACAAACAGCCCCATGATGACAATCAGGGCCTAATGCATGATGGTGAACAGTTAGGATATTTAAATAGGGTGTATTTTGGAGGCAGGACCTCAGTCCAGATGCTGGTTCCAGTCCAGCTACATTACCTCAGATAACTAGTTTTGTTGGCTCTCTGGAAACTCTTCAAAACAAGTAATGCTAGAGCACAAACTTTGCTGTAGCTGACCCAGGTTGTCCCATCTCTTCCTTCTTTAGTTAATTTGGACCACCAGGATCAGAGCTGGAGCCCCCATATCCTGTTGTTTTTTGGGGCTGTGACTGGATCCTGATATAGGTATGAGCTGAAACTGTCCCCAGAAGGCAAAACTCCTGTAAAGATTTCCACAATTCATCTCTTCCTGAGACACCTTAGCTTATTTTTTCACTTTCTTTTTGAGAAAAAAAGAAATGTCTTAAGGATGTCAAAAAATAAGACTGCATAATGTGCAGTTGAGAGTGAGGTACAAGGTGGGAAGACAAAGAACTTGGTCTAAGGTGGATGGGGTGAGTTTGGCTGCTTACAGGATTGTCTGCACCTTTGGTTACCATGAACTGGCTCAGGTTCCCTGTCCTCAGATCTTCACAGTACTTTGCCCACATAGACTTGGAGAGCTACAGGGCAATAGGAGAAAGCGTGTGTGTTTTGGTGGTTTTGCCCTGTTTTCTGGAGGGCATGTGAGGAGGAATTGACAAGAGCTGGCAGCAGAGCAGAAGGCGTGTGGGAGTCCTGCCCCCAGCTCTGCAGAGCCAGACAACTGCACAGCTGCCATGCCAAAAGTGGAAGCCAGGGCACACAGGCAAACTGCTTTGCTCCAAGGGGAACCAGGCAGGTGCTCGGGGCCCAGACCCTGCTCTCTGTTTACAGCAGGTAAAGTTAAGCCTTAGCTAGTTGTAGAAGGACAGCTCCACACCCAGCTGGCAGTGCAGGCAGCGGAGCTTGATTCCTTGGGTCAGTGTGGTGCAGCAGAACAGGAAGAGGCACTGGAGCGTCTGAGGGCACAAAAAAAGAAAGACTGGCTCAAGTTTGGCAAGATGTTCATCCTCATTGCCTGCCTTCTGTTTCCTTCTCAGTGCTGCACTGACCATTCTGCCCTGTCCCTGGCTGCCTGTGGCCTCCCTAGATCTCCCCTCAGCATGCCACAGGCTTGTGCTCCATTGCTGAATCCATGCTAAAGAAGGCAGACAAGCAGCTGCATGCAGGGGTGAGGGGCTGGCACAGGAATGGCTGCATTCAATGGACTCCCACCCTGTGTTGTAGAGACACGTGTTGTCCCTTGCTGAAGGGCTGTGGGCAGCAGAGGCACCACTGGGCTGCATTTTGCCATGGGCTGGTGACCATAGCAGGTGCTTTCAGCTGTCTGTATCCCTCCTCTGGCTCTTCCCTGAGTGCCTTTGTACTCCTTGCCATCCCCTGCTTGAGGCTGCCCTGATATCCTGTGGTGGGGTCCAGCAGAGATGAAAGGACTACTCAGAGTAGACAGGACACAGGGAAAGAGGCTGTGCAGGTGTACAAACACCTAACATGTAGCTGTCTGAACTGAGGAACTCACACTGTGCTTCCTGCTCCGGCATTGCTACAGCATGGAGCATTTTGCCAGTTTTAATCATACACCGTGAAATCTGTAGGCACTCTAGGACCACATTCACAATTAGAGACAGAGAAGCTGGGTAACAGCTGCAGCAGTCAGGGAGACAACAGCTCACATATATTGAAACATACGGAAACTCTCTTTCCAGAAAACTGGACTGGGTCTGACTATTTGCTTAGGGGAGGAACCTCAATGCCCAAAGGCAGCCAGTGCTGTCCCCATGCCAGCTTCCAGCTCCATCTGGGCATCCCTACAGCCTCAAGAGCCAGCAACTGCTGAGCACACCGCAGCACTGAATGCTGCTCCCTCCCGGGATCCTGCACGGCTCCCGCTAAAGCACACGCTGTCAGCTGAAGAGGAGGAGACGCTGAAGCAAAGCCAAGCTGAGAGGTAGGTAAAGCTCAAAGGCATGGAGATTTTCTTTACCTACCAAGCACTGAGGAAGACTTTCCCAAGCCCTGGCACTTTGCTACAAGGGGGCTGACCAGTGGTGGTATTTTATCTTTAGGACAGCCTGCTGTTTTCTTTCTGATGCTCCTCTGTTGCTTTTTGGGACTCTGGGAAGCCTAATTGCTTCTCTTGCAGCTGCCTTTGCATGTCTTGGAAGAGGCTGTGTTGAAATTTGGTCACTCCTCCTTCCCTGGCTGATCCCTTTGTTTTTGCACCCATGGTTCTGGATAACCTGGTACATCTGTCAGCTCTGCAGCGCCTTCTCACCTTTGGTAATCCGGTCCCCGTAGTCCCTGTGCTGGAGGTGAGAGAGGACGTGAAACACAAGTGTGCTGGGGATGTTTTCAGCTCAGGTGTGGTGTGTTCACACTTTGGTGATGGCCAAAGGGTTGATCCTTTCTCTCCTGTGTAGTTCTCTGAAAACACTTCAAATGGAGTGTAATACCTATGTGTCCCTCACTGCCAGCAGGGTTGGCTGCTTTTTATGGCAGGCAGGATTTTCTCTCTGCATGCAGAAATTCCCTGCCCTCTGTTCTCACACCACAGGTGCACTCAGTGCACTCAGTGACCACGAAGGAGCTGGAGTGGGATGTCAGGCCAGCAGCAGGAAGCAGCTGCCTGCCCAGCTGCCTCTTCCCCACAGCCTGTGGCTCAGCCCTGCACCACACCGTGAGCCAGTCACTTTGCTGATGCTGCTGAAAACGTTTTGTTTCCTGGAAGATTGGATGCTCTTGCTTTATGAATATGATCATTTATGAAATTTTCAGCCAGAGCAGGCAGACCTTCCTGCTGTGCCCTTTGTAATGCTTCAGGACAGCACACCTATGCTGAAGATGGAGCTGTGCTAACTGAGGTTAGGGCTGTATTGCTAGACCAACCTTTCCAAATCCTTTCCAGGTTCCTCTGTTATTTTTGTATTGGTTGTGTGACTTTTTTTCCCCAGAGATTTTCTTGGAGGACCACCAAGCACCCTTGGGATCAGCCAGATGGAATGTGCTGAATGCTGCTTCTGATAGGATTGTGTAGCACCTGAAGGCTATGTGTGTGATCTTGTTATCTGCCAGCACCTTAAGACAGAGCACAGCTTACAAATCTAGATATAAGTTTAACTAAAACCAACTCTGAAGAGCAAATTTGGATGTCAGACTTATATGTATTCCCAGGGGTGAGTTTTTAACATCCCCAGTGATTTAATGATGCTATTTTGTCACAAGTTTCTAGAGAGTCTGGAAACCAATGTATAATCTTCCTGTGCAGTCACTTCCTTCTTTTGTGCAGAGGTGTGTTTTATACCAAGCTAAACAGCAAGAGCATAAATGAAACCATGATGGGAGCACACTGATACTGTTGAATAGCATGCCTTACTGGGAAGTACATTAAGCATTAACCTCCCTTGGTTTATGTGGTCAGCTGCTGTTTGATGTTTTATCAGATTTCAAAGAGCAAAGAAAACCCCAAAATACTGTGCATCTCTTTTTTTTTTTTTTTTTTTTTTTTTTTTTTTTTTTTTTTTTTTTTTTTTTTTTTTTTTTTTTTTTTTTTTTTTTTTTTGTAATGCAATTTCACTATGTTGCCTTGGACTATGGATCTATTTTGTTATGTTACAGAAAAGAATTTCAGTTTTAAATTTGCTTTTAATTTTCCAAGCTGAAATGAGCTATAGGCGGAACAAACAAGGGTTGGTTTGTTCCATCTTCAGAGCCATTTCTCTGATTAAAGTTCTAAACATTCAAAAAGACAAGCTTACTTTATCCCAGCTTATGGCAACTATCATTGACAAAGTGAGGTGCAAAGGTTTCCCAGTGCTGACTGCCCCCACCACAAGCTGGGCTCTTCTTTAAAGAAAGCTGACACTGGGAAGAGTTTTCCAAGTTTGGAATCACTCACTTTGCACATATTTGATAGAATAAAGGTAAAGCAAGCAGACAGCATTGAGGATTAAGGAAATATAAACATCCAAACCACTATTTTTTGTTGTTGTTTTGAACATTATTTGAGATTAATTCAAGGGCTTTCTTTTTCTTCAAAGGATGCCTAAAGCACTGTGGCACAACTCTTGACTTTGGGATTCCTCAGATGTCCTTTGCTCTGTCCAAGAAATATGGACACGTTACCATTTTTCTTGTCTATTAATTAAGTCTGGTCTTGAGTTAGGTCCTGCTCAGAAAAATCCTCAAAAGGTTAGTGAAATTTTTTGACATTTTACTCTCCTTCCTATCAACTTGCAAGTTAGAAAGTCTTGAATTATTGGTCCTTGGAATTATTTGAGCTTTTCAGAAAAGAGTCAGCAACAGAAAATTTGTGTGTTGTAAAAGGAAATAGAGATTTTAACTATGCAGTGGAAAAGTTCATCTGCTTTATCCCACTCACTTGAAACCCACACCAGAAAAAAAATAAAGCTGCAGTTTGATATCAAGAAGGAAACGTGACTCACATATCTACATACTGGAAAGACTCGTCCTTCTCTTATTCAACCCAGCTTCTTGCAGGATTTGTTATTTTTTGAACATTTTAGGCTGTATCTATTATCTTCATTGGGCTGTGCATGTCCATCCCCTGCCCACAGGAGAGGAGGATGGTGTAGGTGGTGGGAATCTGTTTTACCCTATCTAGCTTATGGGATCTTCCTCACTGCTGTGGTGAGGAGAGGGTAAAAAAGTTGAATGTAAAAAGCAAACTACTTTCTGTCAGTGCATGGTCAGCCAAAGAAAGCCCCATATTTGCACTTCAGGCTGCTGCTGACAAACCTTGGCATGCCTCCCAGTAGGCAGCAGGGGCTTGATTATCTGCTTGTTCTCTCGAGCAGCACTGGGCAAGATCAGGAGAGAGTTTAAATGTGGTGAGCATTGATTCCTGCAGGTTTTGTACCCACACTGCTGTCTTCAGCTTCAGACAAGACAGGTGTATCTGATGAACAGTAGAACAGCCTGCTCTGCTTGCTCATGGTGTGTCTGGACACTGAGTGTAAGGCATTCCTCTCCCCCAACATGCTCTGGCTCATGAATCCAGCACAGCAGCTGTGCTTGTTTTGCTTGTTTGCAGTGGTGTGGGTGGTGGATGTGCCTGGTGTGGACAGCAGAGTGGGTCTTTGGTGTGGAAAATGAGTTCCCAAGAGCCTGGTGCCACACCTCACTAGTGACCTTTGATCCTGGATGTCTTGACCAGAAAGCATTGAAATTCTTTCTCTGATATCAGTGAAAAGACCCCACAGGTTGAACATAGCACAGAAGTGTCTGCATTCTGCATTATCAGACTCTTTTAGCCTGATGGTTATAATTGTGAGCTTGACCCTTACAACTTTTGCCAAAGACATTCTGATGCCCTCATTGCCAGGCTACTGACTCGTCACCTCTCATAGAGAGCAAACCTTGAGGTTTTCAGCACTTGGTATCTTGCACATTTCCTGCAAGAGGTGGTAGAAAAATGTGTTTCCTGAGATGAAGTAAGCGAAAAAGAATAGCTATGAAAATCAGACCAAAAGAACCTAAAAAAACTAAGAAAAATAGTAAAGCTGTTCATCAGCTTCCTGTTTACCAGCAGCTCAGATAAAGATTTATCAGTGGCGTTGCCAAGCTCTCCTCACACCTCTGCTCATACCGCAGCAGCATAGGTGTGTGTTACCCCAACAAAGCCTCTTTTCATGCCCCTGGCAAGGGCAGAGGCCTGAGAGAGACAGGACAATGCCACACAGGTGCCTGCTGTGATATTGTAGGCACCGTGGTCAAGATGGGAAATGCCAGATGCCCAGATGTCAGTGCATGATGCTTTTGTGCTGAGAGCAGCCTGCCAGTGGCAGGGTGCAGGTTTGAATCCAGGGTTCCCGAGTCATCAACCCAGTCTTAAACTACACAGACTTCCCTGTTTTAAGAGCGTGATTTCATGTGTTTTACCTTTTTCCTTTAGAAATCTTACAGTCATCAGGAGTTTCTTCCAGAGGAGGCTCCTGCAGCATAAATGGAGACAGATACAGGCCCCGGTACCCACATGGGGAGTTTCCCACCCTGAGGCCTCCTGGCTTCTCCCAGCCACCAGGCTGGCGTGGTCTGAGGCCAGTCAAGAAGCAGAAGTGGTGCAGCCACTTGTGCTTTCAGTGGCTTCTGACAGGCCCTGCCTGGCTCAGGCTGGGATCAGAGCTGTGCTCTGTCTGGGCAGGGTGGGGCAGCTGCAGCTGGGAGCTACTGGTGCAGGACCACCCTGCAGTGGTGGTGGGGGCCAGTGGCCACCTCTGCTCTGAGCCAGTGTGGCCAGTGACTAGGTGTGGTGGTGAGCTCTGGGCAGCCAGCCAGCACAGGGACATTGATAATCTGGTGGGGAGCCATCATCTTATCCCAGAGAAGGAATTATGTGCCAGTCAGTACAATTACAGTTGCTGGAAAATACTAGAAGGGATAAGCAGGCTGCATGGAAATAAAAAGAGTAGGGGCTGAAACAGATTTGCCAAGAGGCAGCTATGTCAAATCAACCTCAGTTACAAGCTCATGCCACCTGGCAAAGAAGTGGTATCCCATACCTCAGAGCTAGCAAGCTTTCTCCAACAGCTTTATATGGGTGCACAAGTGCTCAGACAAACTCTTGAGTGGTTGCCACGGGACAGGAGAGCTGCCCAGAAGGATCCTGCATCCAGGACTGCACCCTGCCCTTGTACAAACCAGCATTTGCTGCACTTTGCTGGTCTGGATGAAGCTCTGGTGCATGATTTTGCTACTTTTACACATGCCATCATATTGGGAAGGGATACAGGGAGACAGGATGACTCTTTAAATTGACCTTGACAGTGAAAAAAACTGGTAGTGACGGGCTGCAGTGCATTAAGGACAAATGACCACTTCTCCCCATGGGTAGGGTCAGCTGAGGCCACGAACACAGCATAGGGAAGGCAGCACTTCTGGAGAAAGCATCTGGGTGCTGAAATCCAGCTCGAAAGAACTGTGAATCACCAGTGCTACGTGACTGCAAAAGAAAACAGCTACCCCAGACAGGACACTCATCCAGTCTGCTTTGCCAATTTGGGGCACTGCAATGCAAAAAAAAGATTAAGAAAAATTGGACAGTCACCAAAGAAGAACAGCAACTACAGTTAACAATTTAGAAAGCATGACTTCAGAGGAAAAAAAACATGAATTGTGAGCTGTTAAGATTGAAGGAAAACATTGTGTTATAATATTTTAGAATAGCTAGAAGTAATTGTTCTTCCATGACTAAGGTAAATAAGTGGCTTAAATTATACCAGGAGAGTTCTGGATGAACACAAATTTACCAGGAGTGAATCTGGAGAAGCACTAGGATGGTTCATAAGGAGAAGCTGGGGGAAGGCAGGGGCTGTAGGAGTAGGTGGAACAACTACATAGCAAGAGTAACAGTGGGACACTGCTCCTGCCTTCAAGATGGGGGAAGGACTCCAGGATCACCCAGTGTCCCATGCAGCCCTGTCTTCTGGGGTTTCTCTGTTCTAATGGATTCTTGCTTGCAGCCTTCTCTGCTCTCCACCCTCAACCAAAGCACTGTCAGATGGAAATCTGAGAGGTGTCTGGGCACTGATGAACTGAAAGTTTGGGACAGCAAAGGTTTAAAAACCTAAGTGCTTCAGGGTGAGGAAAAAAAAACAAAAACAACATCAATTAAGGGACAGATGGAGAGGATTTTCGTTGTCAAGGACTCCATAGGCAAGAGATTTGTATTTGTTTACTCCTTTGTGTCCCACAGTTACCCTGTCATAACGCTTGGGTGAGAAAATTCCACTCAGTGCTGACACTGCTATGAATGAGTTACTGTGCTGGGAGTTTTGCAACGCTCTGATTTCTGCTGGGGTGAAACCAAACGATTGTGCAAGGCTGCAGCTGTCAGAGCCATAATCCCTGCGGCTTCGGTGCCTGCAGCGAAAAGCAGAGCATGGAGCAGAGTGAGCTGGTCCAGGCCTCACCAAACACCTCCAGCTGCTGCTCCTACACAAACTCAGCAACAGCTTTTGGAGGATTCTCCGGCTCACAGCCTTTTTTATTGCACTGAGCATCTGCTGCAGGAGAGAGAGACAGAACAATGCCCAATAGGTTTTTCTGGTGCACATTCGTATGTGTCTACATACACAGGCACTTCGTTACAGTAATACAACCCCACATTTTAGTGGAGGGTGTCAGATTTTTTTGCTGATCAAGCTGAAAAGAAAAAGAAAAATTTCTGCCTGTGATCAGCAGAACAGGCACATCTTAGTTCTACTGGAAAGTTTTTGAAGCTTTGAAGTCTGCGTGTTTTTGAGGAAGAAGGGTTAGAAGAAGAGGTTATTTATAAAACAAAAAGCTATATTTGAAAATGACACCTTTGAAAATGAAAAATGGCAGTATTCTGTCTGAGACTTCTCCGAATAAAGTATTGCAATTGTTCTTTTTTTGTCCTCTTGATTTGGAGGGGGAAAATCCTTCCCCCAAACAACCTGGGACTTTCAGTTATTTTAGTCAATAAATTATACTTTTTTGATATAAAAAAAACCCCACCACTTAGAATCTTACCTGGTCACAAAGTCTCACCTCCCCCCTGCAGCTTTTTACATGGGCATACAAATTTGTTATTCTTAGAAGAAAAGGAAGTGAACCATTCTGCCATATGACATTTTTTTTACCTCTACACTGGCAGTGGTCTGATGAAATGAATTTTTGTTAAGATGTTGGGGTCCTGCTAAGATGGTATGTTGATAGCTGATGCTGATAGACCCAAACATTGTGAAAATAACTAAAGCAGGCAAGGATTCCTCAAAAAATAGCTCCTCTGTGGCATTTCCTCTTGTACCCCACAGGTAACTGCCAGCCCTGGACATCCAGGGCTCAGTGTCCCCCTTGCCAGTCCCCGCTGCCCTAAGGAAAATAGGTGCAAGGGATTCACTGAGGGTGCTGCAGCTGGGGAAGGGCAGTTGCTGGTCCATACAGGCAGCAGAGTCATTTAGGAGAGGTTTATTGGGATAGAGAGTGGGCAAGGAGGAGGAATCTGGGGTGGGACATTCATCAAAACATTACTTGCCAAGCTGCTGCCACAATGCAGAGGACAACATACTCACCCTGACCCGCACTGCTACCTTCTGCAAAACTGAGCTGTCCTCATTGTTTTTCTCACCAACAGTGATGACTGCTGGTATTTTGCAAGGCATTTTAGCCTAACAGCCCAGCATCTCTGAACATCCCATAATCCTTTTAGCAGTTAATCCTGTTTGCTTTCCTCTGCTGAACTAAGTCATCTCTTCCCTCTTCCAATATGACACAGTAAGACCTCTGAGGTGTAAAGTGACAGCGGATCTGAAAGGGAAAGATCTCCTTTTGACTAAGAAACTTTTATTTTGCTGTTGAGTAGAGGCAGAGGAAAGTATCTTCTTGGCTAACAGCACCTGACTTGGCTGGTTACCACAGCTCTGAGATAGGTGGAAGCTGAGCATCTCACTGAGGTAAACGTGTCCTCTACTCTCTGGATGGGTGGTATGGTAGCAAGCAGATCCAGGAAACACTTAGCCTTCTCTTGTAAAATGCCCTACCAGGTAGGCTCTCTCACTCTGCTTTTTTTGCCATGTTTTCCAAATGGCTGCTATCCCAACATGAGTCTGTGCTGTGATGTCAGAAAGGTGCCTCCCACCCACCCACAGAGTGATACCAGGGCTTGTGGTATCAACCTGACCATTCCTAAAGCCAAAGCAAGCTCTTGCTGGCAGCAACTACAATTTCCTTTCTGTGTTCAAGCTCAATTCATCTAGAGCATCTGTAGGAAGAAGGAGAAGTTCCTACGAGAGCAGGCATAGGGGTTTTGCAGCAGCTCAGCTGACCATCACCCCCAGATAGACAGGAACTGCAGGGAACTGCAGGGATGGCACAGGAAAAGGAAACCCTCTGGGACTGATGTCAGAGACTGAGCTGGTGTGCACGGGGTGTCTCCACTGGCCGTGAACATTTCTGGCTGTAGGAGCTGGAGATGTGGCCATGCTGTTTGTCCCACAGCAAGATTCCTTTTAGGTGCAGCATTTGCCACAGTTTTCACATGTAACATAGGGCTTCAGTGAAGCGTCACTTCCCTGACCTTGGAGCTCTGAGTAGCTTGGAGGAGTGAAAGTCTGCGTTACTCTGATGCGCTGATCACTTCTGGGCTGACAGTGTCTTCACCAATATGAAGGGTTGCATGGGAGTTTTTTTCCACACTGAAGCAACTTTTCTGACAGAAGATAAAACAGCAGAAACTGCAACTTTGAGTGCACATAAAGGAACGCTTGTGGTGGCAGCTAAAAGGGAAGCATGAGCAGTGTGGTGCACAGACACTGGAGACTCCCCAGCCCTGCCATCTTTCTGGGGCTATGGTGGCTGCTGCAGACTGACCCTGACAGCCAGTGCCAAAACATGAGCAGACAAAACAGAAAGCTCCTCTTACAGCAATATTTTTAGGATGTTTTTAACTTGAATGGCAACTTCCTGAGCTAGCCTTTTCACAAAGTGGTGATGCCATACGGCTCTTCCCTCCTGTAGGTCACAGTACTGAATGGGTGCATGGACCCAAAATGGCCCTAGGCTGGAGCACCAGAGATATCCACAGCCAGCTGTCTCTCTTCTGCTCTAAGGTATTTCATTCTCATAGGAAATCCCACAGGAGTATGGAGAGTATCACTAGCCCTGGTATTAGGCACCAGCTAAAATTGACCTGGAGGGATACTGCAGAGCAGCAGTCAGGGCTCCTGGCAAAGGAGGCTCTGGCGTGGATTTTGGATAGGTTCTTAACAAACAGTTTTGAGAACTTCTTGCTCCTCAGCTCCCACCCAGCACCTTGGGAACATCCCGAGGCCCTGGCGGGGGGCGGGGGGATTGCCTGGTGTCTGCTGTCCTTCCTATCCCTGGCTATGAGAGCCCCTGGGTCATGCATCCCCTTCAGACATTTAACTAAAGACCATTTTGCACCAGTTGACTGTCTCTTCTCCCACAGCAAGCCTGCCCCACAGCCCAGTGCCTCAGTAGCAAACTCACTTGAGCCCAAGGGGTAAATATTGCTGTCATATGGCTGTACTCTTTTAAGGTGAAACAATTCTCTTTTCCCCTGGCCATGTCTTCACTGGGTTGTCTGTATGTAGCAAACAAATCCTTGCCATGATCTTGCTTTACCACACTGAGCCCTTGCACTGCTGGTCCTGCCACTTGCAGCCTCTCTGCACCTCTTTCTGCTAGAGATAAGCACTTTCAAGTGCAGGTGACCTTTAACTTCTGTGTTCCTATCTTACCACTCTTGCTGGTTTACCACATTTTCTTTTTTATCCTCCTCAGGTGAACTACAAGAGGCTGTGTGTTGGCTTGCTAGAAAGTTCAGGTTTGACTGTGTAACCTCTGTGTAACTCAGGTCTTGGTGTTTGCTACTCACAGACTGAAAAAGTGTCAAGAAGGATACGAGTTGTTACAGCCTGGCTCATATCTGATATGAAGGAAATTGGAAATGTGTACTTCTCCTCCTCCTTCCACCACATATCTTCCTCTGAGCCTCTGAGGGAAGTTCAGCACACCTGCATCTTGCAGCACCCCACATCTGTGAACAGTGGTGGTTATTTATCTCTACTGCTCTTCATCCCAGCAGGGCTCTGTGTGCCCCTGCCCCTCTTGAGTTACCTGTAAGAGAGCCAGTAGGGCTCAGCATGGGGAGAAGAATAAAATGTCTGTGGGTTTTCCCTGTCCCCCAACAGAGGCATCTCCTATTAGTTTTCATCATTGTAATGATCTCCATTTCAGCCAACACCATAATTATCATCTCTTCAGTTCTCAAGGCCATCCCTGTGGGTTTCATCTCCCACCCACCCTCACACCTGCCAGTCAGAAACAGCACCTTTCCTAAACTCACCTTTACTCCATTCCTTTCATTGCTTTTGACAAAGCACATTCACTTCCTCCTTTCATGAATTCTCTCTCTGCTGAGAAAAGCTCAGGTTCTGGCTGTGTGTCAGGAACACCAGCCACCACAGAAGCAGTTGCAGGCACATAAACCTTCCTGAAAGCCAGATAGGGCCAGGGACTCACACCAAACATAGCAGAGCTACACTTGCAAAGGTTACATCAGACTCCATAATTCTCCTGTTTTCCCCAAAACACTGGCACCAACACAATTTTTTCCTCACTCTCCTTATCACCAAGCTGTTATCCATGTGCCTCGGTTTGCCCAAGTACAGCAGCCAGCCCAGCCATCCTCCAGCCATAGCAGTGGCCAGGCATGCTCACCTCTCTTTTAGCTTTTGTTCTCTTGAATTCAAGCTCTTTTCCTCACCTTTTAGGTCATCTGTGTCTTCTTGCTTGCTCCAATTTTCTCCAGCTCACGGAACATTTCCCTGCTGCCTCTCCCAGCTTCATGCCTCCCTTTGCCTGACTGTGCAGAATTGTGGTTGGTAAAAGTACACAGCTAGGAGATTTCCCAATTAGAAGTATGCATTTTGAATGAACTGAAATCTTTTTGCAAGATCATAATTTGAGCAGCAGAAAATAACTCAAGTAAAAATACAAGATTTTTTCTATGTTAGAATATGTACTAATGTTTTAAAATGCAGAAATGTTTTATTCTTTTATTGGTTTAATGTCAAATTATTGTTTTGGGGTTTTTTATGTGTTAATAATTTATCAACCAAACTAATGCAAAAAAAAGCATATGATGGAAGTGGAGGCATCTTTAATTTAATAATGTTCTATTCCTAAGAAATAATGAAAGCTGACTGTATTGATTTCTTAACAACTATAAATAAACCTAAATAGAATAAAGCTACATTGTGTCATACTGTGTGTCTGTAACACAAGGACATACTACTGACATATTATTAATCATATAATTAGTATCTAGAGAACACAATAAAATAAAGCTCTGTACAACAGCAAAAAAAGCAACAATTCTCAAAAATTAGTTCTGAAAAAAATATATGCAGAATAAGAAGAGCTGGTGTCTCTTGTGTAATAAGACCAGCTGGGTACTTGGAGGCAGGATGATGCCCTGGTCACTGTTAGTATTTGGAATACCTCATGGGACAGGTTTTTTCTGACTGCTACTGGCTAGTCCAAGGTCCTTCGTTATATTACTCCTTTTTTTCACTTTTCTTCTACTTTCTGCCTGCAGTATTTAGCTTTTCTTCTCTTTGAGACTCTTTCACTATTCACGCAACAATCAGCAACCTGTAAAGGCCTGGAACTGCAACCAAAGAACATGTGAATAACTTCAGTAAAAATCGTGTTTTGGATCTGCCACATGCTTGTTTGGGACCTCTGGACTGAACCTCTGGTATTTGCTGTGCTCTTCCAGTCAGGAAAACTCTGCCTGTTGAGATTAATGAATAGAAGTGAATAAAATTATTAATAAATTCATTTGTCTGACTTATAAACCCCCACAATTTACAGTTTTAGTGTTCCACTAAACATAAGTAATTAAAAGCAATTGAATAAAATAAAAATTTTCAAGCTCGTCTTTGTTTCAATATTTTGTCCTTTTTCATCCTCAAGTCACTAAAATAAACTTGAAAAAAACCCAAGGTAGCAAAGAAACAGAAATATCCCCACTAAATAAGAACTGATTAAAAAGTGGTATCAGTAGCTGTGAGTTCTTATTTTTCTCAAGGTGTTAATGAGTTTTTAATGAGGAGGGATACAAACAGACTGCAATATACAAGTTGTTACTAGTTGAAGAAAGTGAAAATTATATATCAGCTTCAGTAAAAAGCTGCAAATTTATTAGGGTGTCTTCTGTGATGTAGACATCTGAACTTTTAAATTTTTCACTTAAATCAGGGGAGGCTTTGAAGAAGGAGGGTTTAGCAAACAAGTTAAAAGGAATGCTACCCATTACCGAGTTAAAGAAGAGATGTACTTGATTGTTGTTTCACAAAAGGTGCCTGATAGCCCTCTCACTCTTTTCCTGTTTACCACAGATAAAAAATCTTCTATTTGCCCCCAAGCCTATCCTGTATCTGGCAGCTGCCCATTCGACAGACAGCCGCATATCACCAAATCTCAGCCGCCTGCACAAGTGAAGTGAAGGTGAAGTGAAGCTCCTGGAAACCCCCGAGCCCCAGCAGCAGGGGACAAGGAGAAGGGGGCCAGGGCCATCAGAGAGAGCAGAGGCTTCCTGCTGTCAGAGGTAAAGTCCATCCATATTCAGTGTGCTATTACCGGCTGACCGAGGCAACCAGGGGACCTGCAGCAGCCACTTCTCCCTTGATACCTTCCGTAAAACTGCTTTATCAGTTTCACTGTTCTGCTGAGTGATGTGAAGAGGGGGGAAATAGAAAATGTTGTGGCCTGCTTGGGAGCTGTTAAAGGCATTAACAGTGTAAAGGGGGAGGGGGGGGGTCTGAATTAGAGCATCTCTGGTCTCTGTTCAGCCCGGGAAAAACACTTGAATTTTGCTGCAAGTAGATGCTTTATAGCTATAAATCTAGATTTATGTATTTCTACCTATCTATCTACATATTCATAGATCTATATATCTATAACACAGAATTAATTGTTTTTAAAATAAATTTAATTTTGGTTGTTGAATCTATGAACTGCTTTTAAGAGGTCCTTGACAGACAATTAAGAAACGAGAGCCAGTGCTGCATCACTTAGTTACAGCGTGTCGGTTTCACACATCAAAAGCATTATCAGGAAATATCTTCTACCTTTATCTGTTGCTGCAAGAGGACCCATTGTCTAGTGGCTCACCAACTAAATATTTGAAGATTTATGCCTTATACAAAGTTAAAATTAGTAAAGCAGATGTCCTAGCTACAGCTAACAGCTCAGTATAGCAGAGCTCTGTCTATTACACTGTCGATGAATTTGTGGCTTTTCTCTCATTATTTTTTATTTCTGAGCAAGGAATTCTGTGGGCTTGAATGCTGCATTTTTAACAGTTTTCTCTGCATTGCACACACCAATTGAAACAATTCTGGTGCCCCAAGGAAAGCTGAAGCAGGTCAGTGAGGCATGAGCAGCATCCGTACCTGGAGCAGAGGGTGGACACTGGCGCTCCTCTAGGCTGTACATACAGAGCATTCTGTTCCCCCCACAGGTGGCACAGCCAGGCAAGAAGGGGTGAATTGTGATTCCTTCCTATCAATACAAAAAGTTTTCACTGTTCTCTCTCATTTAGTATCCTCAGGCATTAATTTTTAATTCAGGAGAGCACATCCTTTGCTTCTATAGAATTAGTCACTTCCATTCATGTTATTGCTTCATCTTAACAGCAATGATTATTACAAATGAGCCTTCCTTCCTGGAAACTCTGTGTCTTTGAAGCTCTTTCAAGATGTGGTCAACCTGTAAGCAGGTGCAACACAGGTGCAGCACAGCCTAAACTTTCAAATGTCTTATCAGTGAAAAGCCAAACTCTTGAAAGAATCATCACTTCCTAAAATGTGAACACTCAAGTCTGGAAACCCAATCTGCTTTTAATAGAGGTCATGAACTGACATCTGAAACAATAAAAAAGGTGGCTAAAGCACTGACTCACTCTTGGAGAGCATGTCAGATTATTTTACTATTTTGAGGCCACCTTCACTGCAATTCTTCAGAAATGAGAGCGAGAAAACACTCCCACTAATGTTTTGGGTTTCTCTACGGTAGAAAACTGAAGTTGGACAGAACAGGCAGGAGCACTAAGCTGCTGTGTTGTGGCAAAAGGCACAGTCAAGCTGCTCATCAGCTGCCCTGGAGGTCAGTGGCTGCTTAGAGCTTGGCAGTGCAAGTGTTGCTGTGCAGCCCAGTGAACTTGTTGCTCCAGAGTATGTATGTATGTATGCAATCCTGGACCCACCCATGGCAAAGTAGCTTGCATGTCTCTGCACTCTGGGGCAGTACTTAGCCCTGATCTGCTCTGCTAAAAATGAGGTTGTGCTGCTTGGTGACAGCTTCATCAGGCAAAACACTTTCATGAAGGTCTTCATACTACAGGCAAAAAGATCCCCACCCCAGAGAGCACAAGAAAATTGAGATTTTTAGATCAGAGGCAGGACTTTTTTTTATCGTTATGACTATTCAGAGATCTGAATTTTTCCCTGTCATTGTAAGGATGAGGAGCTGGTCCACTGGCACTAAAGCAGTTTCAGGGAGACAGAGACCGTCCCAGTGCTCACACTTACACATGTATAGGAACAACCAGCAGGCTGCAGGGCAGCCCTTTGGGTGGCACAATAGTTCTTGTCCAGCCAGTGAGACCAAGACTGAATTTTGTGTCCCCCTCTTCCTGGGGGCTGACCCACAGGTTCAACACAGCACAGACAGAAGCAGACGCTACTGTGGCAGTGCTGTGCCAGGACAGCCAGACATTTTTAACCCTTTCTCTTTCTTGCACAGGTATCTGAGATGAATCCCACCAGCCAGTTCCTTGGCACAACAGAATATGACTATGGATATGATGAAAACACTGCTCCGTGTAATGAAGGAAACAACTTTCGCAGGTTTAAATCCCTCTTTCTGCCAATTCTTTACTGCCTTGTGTTTGTCTTCTGCCTCCTGGGAAACTCCTTGGTCCTCTGGGTTCTCCTGACCAGGAAAAGGCTGACGACAATGACTGACATCTGCCTGCTGAACCTCGCAGCCTCTGATCTCCTCTTCGTTTTGCCCCTCCCTTTCCAAGCCCACTACGCTTCAGACCAGTGGGTTTTTGGCAATGCCATGTGTAAGATAATGGCTGGCATTTACTACACAGGTTTTTATAGCAGTATTTTCTTTATAACCCTCATGAGCGTAGACAGGTACATAGCAATTGTCCATGCTGTCTATGCCATGAGGATACGGACAGCCACTTGTGGCATAATTATCAGCTTGATCCTGTGGCTGGTGGCTGGCTTGGCTTCTGTGCCCAACATCATTTTCAGCCAGGAGCTGGAGATCGAGCAGGCTTTGCAGTGTGTCCCCACGTACCCCCCAGGTGACAACACCTGGAAGGTTGCTTCTCAGTTTGCAGCCAATATCTTAGGCCTCTTAATTCCCTTTAGTATCCTCGTTTGCTGCTACACTCAGATACTAAAAAACCTGCAAAAATGCAAAAACCAGAACAAGGTCAAGGCGATCAAGATGATCTTCATCATCGTTATTGTTTTCTTCCTTTTCTGGACTCCTTTCAACATCGCGCTGTTCCTCGACTCTCTGCAGAGCCTGCACGTCATCAATGACTGCAAGGCCAGCTCCCAGATAGCTCTGGCCCTGCAGCTGACAGAAACCATCTCCTTCATCCACTGCTGCCTGAACCCCATCATCTACGCCTTCGCTGGTGTGACGTTCAAGGCCCATCTTAAAGGACTCCTTCAGTCCTGTGGTCGTGCCCTCTCCAGCCCTGCCGGAGGTGCTGGGGCTGGACAGTCATTTTCAGCACCCAGCCAGGTCTCTGCCTGGTCTGACAGTGCAGGGGTCCTGTGAGCACACCTGAGCCACCTTCTGCTGGTGTGAGTGGCTGGCCAAAGGTCTGCCTTGGTCCTGGAGGTTGTACCATGTCTGCAGCATCCCCTGGGAGATGCAGTATGCCTGTGCCTCCTGTTGGGATATGCTGTGAATTGCCACATAAAAACTTGTGACATTGGTTTCCCCAGAGAACCAGTGCATTTGTAAAATGGTGACCATACATTTTCACAGAATAATTTTTAATTAAGTTTTAGAGCTCCTTTAATACACTCCAGCAAGCAGGCTGCTTCCTCTAGTATCTATTTTCTCCTCTGACAAAAGTGTTGCTTCTGCTTCACCCCCAAGTTTGCTCTGCCTTGTGGAAGCTGAAACCTTGCATCCCTGGTTCAAGTGTGTGACAGCCCTCTGGAAAGAGGGGAAGTGGACAGGCATGGGATTGCTTCATACTGCAAAGAGGGAATCACCTCAGACACTGTCACAATTTCCCCTTTGCCTCAGCTCCCAGATGAAAAACACCCTCAGCTCAGGACCCTGTTTGTTGTGGGATGGTCTCAGAAGCACAGCCCTGGAATTCTTGGAACTGCTGCCGCCCAGAGCAGCCTTTGGTAGTGATGCCTCCAAAAATGACAAAGCAATGGCTCCAGGTGTTCCCTATACTGGTCACTTATGAAGGCTCCTACACCTGAAAACGTTGTCCTCAGAGCAGGTGGGGGCTCTGCATCACCTCTGGAGCTGTGGGAACTCCAATTCTGTGCCTCCAGCTCTCCCTGCTAAACATAACCATCATAAAGTTACCTGTAGCAAAGTAGTCTCCATCTCTTTTCCCAAATTTTCTACCATTTAAAAAAATCCTTTCTTTGAATAAACATTAGATATACTTTTTTTGTCTTGGTTCTTGACAGTCTGCCTTATGGTTCTTCACAAGCCTCCATTAGGATAAGGAAACTTTGAGTTTGCTTATTTTTGAGTGGGTATCACATAAAATGCATCTGATGGAATTGAGAGGCATCCTGAAGCTCTTCAGCAAAATAAGTCATATCTCTGCTTTTCTGCTGAGGAAGCTTTGTTCTCCAAATCCCAGTAAAAATTCACAGGGAAAAGATAACATTTATATTGAGGTAGTATTACTGCAAACACATTTGTAAAAGTTAATCAAGGGAACAACTGAAATAAGAGAAAACACAGCCTGTCAAATTGTCAAAGATTTTTTTTTCAAGGTATTAAAAATTTTAAATATTTCCCTAATTCTACCTTTCCTTCTGAAAATATAATTTCAATTTTTTTATCCTTCCTAAAGTTATTTTTTTAAATAATCTTGGTGCCAAAATATTCTTGCTATTAACTATATGGTATAGAAAGTGCTTCTTTTATTATAGATATCATATGTAACATTTCTAGGTTTTATTCCCCAGTAGATAAGAAATGCCCTGCAACTCAATTGTTATATTGTTTTACTTTTCAGAAAACTTCTATTTAGAAATAAAACTTTCTGTTTCTGCATTTCTGTGGGTTTTTTGGACTCCATAGGGACTTTAATAATTGAAAAGGAGCATGGGTCAGAATCTTAGGTCAGGCATCTTCTCCCTATGGCCAGATTTTGCAGTTTGGATAAAAGTATTTCTGTTTAAAATATTCAGTGACAACATCATTTTACCTGTTGATCTTTCAGATCAGGAAGGGAGAAGAAACAGAATTTATATCTATATATTCTGCTTTAACTTATATTTTGAAAAGAAGGGATAATGGACACATTGTCTGACCAGCCCTCACCCACTGGAACTTTCCCAATGAGCAGTAAGATTCTCTCAAGGTTACAAGACAAGAGTCAAACTCCGTTTCTATGTTTTTGTTGGGGTTTTGTGTTGCTTGTTTGTTCATTTTTTTAAATACAGCTTCTACTGAAAAAATGTTCTGTATGTGCAGTAGCAGAATTTAGCCCAAATGATATGTGAAGCCTTAATCAAAGAGTAAAAAATGTGCTTTGCTGGGCTTAATGAAGAGTCCCCAACTCCTCATCTTCTACTGCTGTATTTAAAAGACTGGGGTTTAAGAATTCAGGAGTATAGATCCAAGCCCCACATCCTCTGCCCAAGCACAGGCAATCTCTCACAGGCCCAGACTGCAGATTCTGAGGACACTTTTCCCTTCAGCACGCTTCTCCTTTGTATAATGTGGCTGCAAAAAGGAGTAAATGTATAATGTGGCTGCAAAAAGGAGTAAATGTATAATGTGGCTGCAAAAAGGAATAAATTTTAAAAAAAATGTAATAAATAATGCCCCTTTCATTGTAAGAACAACTAGGACAGAGACACAAATATACCCAGCATCACCCCAAAGCACTTGTACACAGCAGAGCAACCAAAAGCATTGTGCCTCTTCTCTAAACATGAAATTTTATTTTTAATGGTTTGGACCACAAGACTTTATGCTACTGTTATATGTGAATGGAAGGAATCTATGCAGACACTAAACGATGTTCAAAATGTTTTGCACTTGTATTCACTGAAAGAGTTCTGGAAAATAACACTATATTAATAATAATGTATGTGTACGATAATAATTGTGAACTGCTAGTGCCACTTCTTCAATTGCACATCGTTTTTAGGCAGAAACTTGTCAACAACAATCTATTTTTCTCTGCAGGTGTAATAATCTTGGAATAAAACAGGTAGCAGATGCACTGTTTCCTGTTTCAAGTGTTCTGACAGTAAAATTGGTAAAAGAAATTTTAACCATAACTCATAAATCAGATCAGTTAGTTTTCATGTGCTGAGATGTTGCCAGCTGCAAATGCCACTGCAAAAGCACGAAGTAACAATCAGATTTAATGTCACCTGGATTTCCTGGGGCTGGGTGTGATACTGTGAATATATATGCCAAATATATATAGCTCAATCTTGCTCCACTAAATGAATGGAAACATGATCACTATTGGGAAGAGGATGGAATAAGGAAATTTTTGCTGTTTGTAGAACAGATCTTCTAATGAGATGTTGCACATCTAAAGCAAATATTGTTTCTCCAGAGACTAAGCTGTATTGAAACCATTGATATCATACTGCCAGTAAAACCACTGAATACCACTTTTCAGATTTAGTAACATTTCCCTTCCTAGTTCTGAACTGTGTATGTTCTGAAGGGCTTGAACTTTCTAGCTGTTGATTTTCACCTAACATTTTACAGACTTTTGTGTCTCATGTTTCTCTGTCTGTTAGTAGCATCATGCCTGGTGGCACTGTGAACTTATCCAGGTCTGACCTTACTCTATTCCAAGGCCTCTTGGCCAAATGTGCACATCCTCAAAAACACTTCCTAGACCTTTAAAGTAAGTCAAGTATACTAATACTGTGCAAAGCACTGCAAAGGAGCACTGACAGTTAACAAAGCAAAATAATAATGTATATTGTGGTGCTGTTTGTGATTCCTTCTGGCTTTTCTCCAGCCTGCAACTCAATTGTTATATTGTTTTACTTCTCTATGATTGCCAAGTTCAGAGCTTTCACAGTGTTCCTCAGTTCTATTAACTTACCACAGGACAGCCCAAATTTAAGAAGGTGTTAGACTGAATTTCAGATGTTCTCCATTTGGCCTAACCCCCCAGGCTAGGGACATGAGACATGTGTCATGTTTGAGATCCATCATTGAATTCAGTAGGACACAGCACTCATTGAGAATTTCCATTATATTTCCCTGAGACTGACAACAGAGTTAAAAAGATCCAGGTAAGAAGTATATATTACTTCCTTCTCTTATTTAAACTCAAATTATAAAGAAGGATAATTGGAATAGCCAAAATCAATGACATTGCTCATTCATGGCCACACACTATAAGTGTTTCTAGTCCTTACACTAGAATCTAGGAACACACCTCACATCATCTTCTGCCTCATACCTTGTGGGGGTTTTGCTCTTCTTCATTAGAAATACGTTATAACCAAAATACATTATCCAGTGCAAACCCCACATGCATTAATAAATTAACCCAGAAGCGAGATACAAAACTTCCTGTGGTTTGCAATTTCTGCTGAAATGACCTCGTAACACCACTAAGCTCTGAAGCGTGCCTAACTTTAACTTTCTTTAAGAACCCAAAAATCTCAGAGGTCTGCTTACCACACTGGTGGCCCTTAGATGACTCCTGTGCCCAGCTGCTTGCTCTCTCTCTCTGCCAGCAGTTCCTTTCCTTCTCTTGCCCTGAAGAAGATAATCAGGTGTCCTCTCTCACCCATCCCAGTGCACTCCAGTGTTAGTCTGTCTCTCCCCCTAGTGAGTTACCCTGTTCTCTTCCTTCACACTGATTCTCAAGCTAGCTGACAAACTGTATTCACTTGTCTCAGCGTTCTGACACAGCTTCTCCAGGTTGTGGCTGGTGCCCAGAGCCTTTGGCCCTAATTTTTTTAAGCTTCTTTCTCAGGCAGAGAAAATGTTAGGTTATACCTCAGGAGAGACACCCTGATTTCAGATTAAAAAACCACAGGCTAGAGGGGACATGGACTTCCCTGGCAGTCTTCAGTGAAATGTGTAGAGGGAGGGAAGTTGGAAGTGCCAGGGGTGAGTGCTGTGCATGCATTTAATGTTTAATGCATTTAACATATGAACGACTAGGAGACAAGAAATGGTCCCTGGACAGTGTGAAAAACAGTAATAGACAGTGAACTTCTCCAATATCCAAGAGTATTGAAAATACAGTGTGGCTTGATGAAGTCTAGTGAAATGGAGCACCAGTGTACAAGGTTAACTCCCCAAACTAACAAGTGATAGTTAGGTTTTGAGAGTTCAGGTAAAACCAGGTGCACTTTAGGCAATGAAAATACTTTTGTTTTTCCTAGGATTCATGTAGGTCTTTATGTAGGCTTTTATCTCAGCATACTTTAGTTCAACTGAGGCAGAAGTATCAGTTCTCCTATAAATTCTCTTGCTCACATAACTTTTTCATTGAAGTTAATTTTACCACTTACTTGTGGCTTGCTTTCATCTTAACACTTACACAATCTTTCCAAGAAGAATGACAAGGTAGTTTGCATGTGCTAAATGTAAAACAATTCCTGCAATGCAATTTGAGAACTTTATAAGTACAGATGGACTTGGCTTCCTATCACTCTTGCTGAGACTGTTTTGCACAGTGACACAAACAGCCAATCTACAACCATTCAACTGACAGCAGGTGTGAAATATCTCCCTTGTGACAAAGCTGTAAGCTAGCTCTCCCATTCCCATTATGAGACAGCAATTAGTACTGCCTTAAAATAAAGAGACAAAGAGAATTCAATATACTTTAATCTACCACAGTACAGAAAATACCACAGTCATCATCTTTTGCTGAGGATGGAGAAGAATTTGAAGTCTGTAGCACCACAGACTGTGGTGTGTGGTTAGTTTGCTGTGGACTGTGAAAAGAGGTTTGATGACTTAGCTGAAGCCCTTTGTATTCTTCTGTTTTCTCTATAGAAGTTACGAAGGAAGTGGTGTCTCCAGCCATAAATACAATTTGTCAGAAGATGACTAAGATCAGATTCGTTATGTATGTAAGTTTGTAGTGTGGCTACCAAGCTGGCTTCAAGCTGCTGGACTCTCCATGGAGAGTTTTCTCAGAAACACAGCAGGGTCTCCCAGGTAGGTGCAGAGCAGTGTGAAGCCAGTCTCTGAGAAGACTGAAGAATGTTTGGAGCCATTTGTGTCTTTTGGGTTCAGTTTCACTGAGCAGTCCTGCTGATACCTGAGAAGCAAAATCAGGGAATACTTGCATTTCAGAGATGCCAAGTCCTATGCCACAAATACTACTGGAATCTGCAAGCTCATCACAGGATAGGCACAAATTTCATCAAGGGAGTGAGACATTTAGAGCTGATTTTATCCTACCCACCCTAGAGCAACAAATTCTAGTACACAAATTAAGCACCTTCCCTTTCTGCTTACACTAAGATTTTCATACATAGTTCTGCTGTTGTGATCCTCATGTTCCAAGAATCAATGTGAAGATCAAGAACCAGCAGTTACAACAGATGAGAACCCTGCCCCAGCACAGGACTTTGCTTTGAAGAAAAACCATTTACAAACCAGGTTCCACAAATTAGTGGATGGTTGCAAAATGAACATAATTGTATTGCTTCATCTTGTAAATGTGATAAGGCAAATACAGTAATATAAATAAAAAAAATACAGTAAGGACACAGAGATTAGTCTGACAGAACTAGAGACATGATCATGAGGGAAAAGCAGAACTCTACACTCTGAGAAGGGCCTGGATAGTGTACATTTAAATAGGGCCTGGTCCTGTACTGTAGTGAAGTGCAATAAAGAGAATCCCAGATAACCAGTCCCTCAGCTGGCAGAACACCTTCTGCAAACTGAACCAAGCATTGTGGATGGGGTACACAGTGTTTGTACAGAGAGGTGAACATGAAGGGCAGATTGCACTGGTATGTCCTTGTGTCATTCTTCTGTGAGTAATGAAGAATATCTTAGGAATATATAGGAGTCTGAGTTTACTTACATCTCTGTTGTCAAGTTTTACTCCTCCGAGGCTCTGTGAAGTGCCCTGAAGCTGTAAGGAAGTACTGTGACACCTGAGCAGCTAATGAGGCAACTTTCATAAGCCATCAAAAGAAATTGTTTTATTTTTATGTATCTTCCTACACCTCCTAAAACACAGTTTTAGAACACCTGCATGGGTATGAGGACATAGGGGAAGAGGAGGACAGGTTTTGCAGCCTTAATTCTGTGCCATGATATGTAGCACATGCAGTTTTCATGGGCATGGGCAGAGTCTTCACAGTGCCATATAAATCTGTTCCTGCTTCTGGGTGCATCACCACCTGGACTGGTCTTTAAATCTACTTTAGATCTATTCCTCTTCAGCAATGGAAGTAGACAGAATTATCAGGCTTAGCTGCTAAAAAATTACCTCGGCCCCAAAGAACAGCAAAAAAAAAAAAAAATTTGACTTGATGTTTTTCCAAAATAAATGGTTTCTCATCACCAAAAGCCCTGAAGAGTTCATTCAGGTTACCTGAAACAGTTGTATCAATGCACAGGTTGGCTGTTTACCATGAACTTTTTGCCTGAGGCTGTTTATATTATTAAAGAGAGCTCCCTCCACAAGGTGATTCATTCCAGCCTAAGGTGGAGTAACTTAAAAGAGTTTGTCACCCTCTGCAAATACCTACCTCTGTCCCTTGAATAGAGAAGGAGCCCTCAGATGGCCAGCTACCAATTAAAGGTGGGAGAGATGACTCCTGCAGCCCCAAACTTTTAGTTTGAAGGAGTTGGGAAAGAATTCCCTATTAACAGACTTTGCAAAGGCCTGCTTTGTGCTCCTCCTTGTGCTCAACCAAAGTTGCCACATGCCAATCCCTGTAAACTTGAAGACAGTCAGCAAATGTTTGATGTGAGCTGTTGTGGGTGAGTGTGCTTGTGAGGAGTCCTCAGCATGGGTACCTTAATGGTTAAACATTAAGATGTTTACTGAATTCCTCTTTGAGCACAATTAGATCTAGTTCCTTCAATTTCATCATAAAAGGGCAGGCTGAAGCACACTAGAGCAACAGTAAGGCAGCTCCCTCAGCATGCACCTCGCCTCATGCTGTCCTGCTTTGCCTGAAAGTCTTGAACAGGCTTTGATGCAGGGACTGAAGCCAGCATTTCTCCTTCCATGGACAGCCTAGAACATGAGATGAACTGCAAGGCCATCACTTATCTTTGCTATGGTCTTACTGGCACATAGCTGAAGATCAGTCATTTCTATTTAGGCAATCTGCTTGGTAATTTTACCATTATTTTTGCCATTAGTGAACTGTCTCCAGCATCCCTTTCCCTCCACAGGAAAAGACACATCTTCAAGAAAGAAGGAAAATTATTTCAGTGCCTTTAAGTGTGTCCCCACAGTCTGACTTCAGTATGCACATAACATTGTATTATTGTCACAAAAAGCTAGTTTTCTCTTACATTCAGAAATTGATGGAGTCATAGAAGAACATCATGGTTTGATGCCCCTGTTTTAGTTCTCTTAGTGCCACTGTTGTGACAGCTTGTAGGAAGCTCCAGATGAAGGAAGACAGGTTTGTTGCAGAAGTTCATCATTCTTTTTTGATTCTTCGCTTTGGTCAAGCACTACTTCCCTATTTATAGAAGTTCAATGGACTAGCATGCCGAAGTTTATGTACTCTTTTCTTAATCTATTATTCTAATTGTTCTAATTTTTAAATTCTAATTCTAACTATTCTAAAATTATTCTAATTTTTTTATTAAGATGGAGAACCTAATTTTAAATGGCAATCTTCTCCTGGCAATGTCTCTTGACTCTGGGAGACTTTTCTCTCACTGCTTCCTCTGCTTCTATCTCCTAGGCAGTTATATGGATTAGTTAATGTTTATAAAGCCCATTAAGCCCATACAGGAAAGATACTATGAGTAAAATCATAGAAATTAAGTCCGAGAGATCCTCTAGTCCTTTTGAAGTCACTTCTCACAGGCCATGCTTTCTGGACCAATGAACACAATTTCTTTCCCCTGTATTTCTTCCGAGTCTCAATATAGCTGAAAAATACATTTTCAGGGGATTCTGTCCTTTGTAACAGGCTCTACCCTCTATAGGATGATAGTAATGTAGCTGAAGTTCAAAATGTAGTCACAGGTGCTTAAAATTAAGTCCCTGATATGAAATGTTTCCTTTCCTTTGAATATATATTCTTTTTTTTTTTTTTTTCTCCTGTATTTTAATCTTGCTCAAAGTTTTTGAAGCTTCAGATTATTTGCATTACCATTTTGGAAAGAGACTATTACCGATTTTCAAAGGTTGGAGCAACTGGGTCTTAGGCAGCCTGAAAACACTGTCCACTTGTCTTCAGTCTAAGCACCCAGATTGGAGGCACATAGAATTAAAATTCTTTCCAAACAATATGTGCAAAACCATGCTTTTGTCCTCCAGTTAGAATACACTGATCAGTCAGGAGTGACTCATTCACCACCACAAGGATCCATCAAACCCATTATGCCGAACTCAAAACTGCTGTTCACCCCCCAGGTTATGAAAATAGCACATAGGTCTTCCAAGAAAGACTTCTCCTGTGATCTTTCCTAGAATTGGTTGGGAGCTTGGTGACTCCAGAAAGACCCTGAGCTATGTAGAAGGAAGCCTTTCACAAAACAGGGAAAGAAGAGGTCAAGGATTACCTCTGCTGTTTCTAGAAGATTACACCCACACAAAGACCCTGGACGATGGATTCCAAAGGAGTTTCTCCCTTAAGAGCTGAGATAAGCCCCTTCTCCAAGTGACACCCTTCTTTTTCATGAGACAGTGAAAATTAAGTTCTTTAAGCAGGATTTTTGATTAGTCAATTCATTTCTTTACCAGGCAAAGTAGTTCACAAAAGATGAAACATGCAAAGAAGACTGCTGAACTCTGAACTGTACACTGAGAAGGAAAAGATGTCCTGAGTGGTAAAAAAGAAATTCAGATTCAGACAGCAACTCAGAGAGAGTTGGTATAGAATGAAAATGTGTCTTGGGTCTCCCTGTTATCCACTCTGTTACTGTAGGGAAGGAACTTTCTGCTCAGTTTTCAACTTTCTGAAAGTTTTCAATGGTTTTCTGTCTGTACATATAGCAAAATCTACACAGCCCCTTCCTTGATGTGATTCCAGCCATCACATTCTTCTTCCTATAGCCTTGCTTAGGCACTTTTTCTGAAACAGCTTTATGAGTCCCTTTCATACTCCATCTAACATGTGTGATCAGGTTATATATCCCTGGGTTTATTGAAATAAACTTTTTAGGAAATGAAATATCCAGCTATAATTGTAGCACAAGCCAGTCTTACAGCTTTTCAGGAATACTGTAGGAAAACACCCTGCAGTCTTAGAGAGAATGATCAAGAGCTGCTACTAAAAGAGTGCAAATTTGAAAAATGTAGCCTTGCTATAAAATTGAAAAGGACTCCATAGGGAGCAGAGACATGGCCATATTATTCATCAGTCCTGTTTTATAATGTTCTATGGGACCAGTGAGATGCACCTCAGAGTCCTGAGGGTATTGGTTGATGTAGTTGCCAAGCCCCTCTCCATGATACTTGAAAAGTCAGAAGTCAGGAGAAGTCCCAGGGGACTGGAAAAAGGAGATATTGTACCTATCTTTAAAATGAGTAGAAAGGACGACCCTGGGAGCTATGGACCTGTCAGCCTCACCTCTGTGCCCGGGAAGAACATGAAACAGATCCTCCCAGAAGCTGCATTAGGGCATGTGGAAGACAGGGAGGTGACTCAGGACAGCCAGCAGTGCTTCAGCAAGGGCAAGTCTTGCCTGACCAACCCAGTAGCCTCCTGTGATGGAGTGACTGCAAGAGTGGGCAAGGGAAGGGCTATGGGTGTTGTTTATCTGGACTCCTGAACAGCCCCCACAACATCCTTCCCTCTAAGCTGGAGAGAGATGGATTCAGTGGATAAATTTTTAGATATATTATCAAGTGATTGGACCATCCTGTCTGGAGGGAAGTTGTCAATGTCTCAGAGTCCCAATGGACACCAGTGACAAGTGGTGCTCCCCTGAGGTCTGTACTGGGACCAAGTGCTATTTTATATCTTTATTAATGACAAAGGGATTGACTGGACTCTCAGCAAATTTGCAGATGACAGCAAGCTGAGTGGGGCTGTTGACACACCTGAAAGCTGGTATGCCATCTGGGGAGTCTGGACAAGCTTGAGAAGTGGGTCCATGGGAATCCTGTGAGGTTTAAAACCAAGTGCAGGATGCTGCACCTGGCTTAGGGCAAGCTCCAGTATCAGCACAGGCTGGGGGATGAACAGATTGAGAACAGCCCTGGGGAGAAGGACATGGGATGCTGGTGGATGGGAGCCTGGACATGACCCAGCCATGTGCACTCCCAGCCCAGAAAGCCAAAGGTGTTTGGGCTGCATCCAAAGCAGTGTGACCAGCAGGATAAGGGAAGGGATTTTGCCCTCTGCTCTGCTCTGGTGAGACCCTACCTGCAGTGCTGCATCCAGCTCTGGGGTCTCAGCACAGGAAAGGTATCAGCATCCAGGAACAAGTCCAGAGGAGGCCACCAAGTCAACTAGAGGGATGAAGGACTTTTCCTGTGAGACAAGTCTGAGGAAATTTGGTTTGTTCAGTCTGAAAAAGAGAAGACTTCACGGTGATTTAATTGCAGCCTTCCAGTATCTGAAGAGAGCCTCCAAGAAAGAAGAGGAACCTTTTACAAGTATATGGGGTGTCATGACAAGGTGCAATGGATTCAAACTGGAAGAGAGTAAATTCACATTAGAAGTTTCCAGAGCCAGTAGAAATGCTTATTGACCTCAGAATGGGATTTTATTGAATTGAACCAGCCAGTCTTAACCCTGTAGAGATGGAGTGGTTCAGAAACTGACTGCTCCAGTTGCAGCTGGAGCAGAACAAGTTTGCACCCATAAAGTCTTCATCCACCAGTTCTGACCTCATCCTGGAAACTGAGCTTTTTCAGAGAAGAAGAAACTTACCCTCCTTTTGCAATATGTCACAGGAAGTGCTGTTTCCTATTTTCAGATATATGTTTGTTCAAAAGAAGTACCCACACTTAGACCAGCTTGATGAAACAGTGAGTAGCTGATTTTTTTCCTAATCTTTGCATCTCAATGTGTGTTTATATATGAGAAATTCACTAAGTGGGGGGTGTATGTGCCTAATGACAGTGGCAGAAGAGTTGGCATTGAAGCAGAGATAATATCTTTGAGAACAATTGGGTCTTGTAAGTAGCTTACAGCTTGGGATAAGGCTAAATGTGAAAGTAGAGAATTCAACTGGACAATTGGTGTAGAAAATGACAATCTTTTTCTTGTACCAGAAACTTACAAGATCTTGGTTTTGAAGAAGTTTTAGGAGATTAATAGCTTGAACTTGCATTCTGCTAGGGATAAAATTGGTAAGACATGAAATTCTTCATACCTAACCTAAGCTCTCCATATCTAAGTCACATCTTGCTCTGTCAGATGCAGTTGGCAGGTGTTCTCCATCCCTATCACATGGTGTATCTATATTATTCAAACATTTAACCTGTTAAAAATGTTATTTCATTATTTCATTATTATGTTTTAAAAGGATATTGGGATTGGGTCCTCTTTTTAATGTGATGTCTCTGAGTCACCACATTAGAAAGTCTTTACTCCATATCTCAGCTATATCTCAATGAGATATCGGTTTTATAGCCAGATTGCAATTTTAGATAGTGAGGTTTTACATGAATAAAAATCATCAGAACTACAATGGAATTTTTCTACTCATGTACAAGAAAAGGTAAGCTCCTTTGCTTGGATAAATGAGACTTGCCACTTGTATATTAGCAAAAAAGCTTCAATAGCCTACAAATTCTTTTTCATTTTTTTACATTCTCTGGAGAATTGCACTGTCATTTGCCTGGAACAGTTGACAGCAATAGATCAGGGGGCTTGAACCTCTCAGGCTGGAGACCTTTGGAGCAATAACAGGATATCACACGATCCTATGGCATATGCTGGCAACCTCCACTCCAAACTATCAGCCTTCCATTTTGTACTTGAGTTCATACTCAGAATGGTGGTGACTACAACTGCTGCTTGAATTACTCCAAATTTAATGTTTTATCAGATACTGAAAAAAACCCCAAACCAAACCACAGCAAAAAAACTCTAACGTATGTACTAGCCCAGAAGTTAGCTTACATGAGAGAAGAGCCCATGAATACAAATACCTATTATTTGGAAGAAGATATTTAGTATCTGTCTCATATTTCTCTTTCTCAGGATGGTAATTTTCAATGCTCATGACATTCCTTTATTGTACATTTTGCTTAGGTAAGAACACATCCTACTTTTTTTGTCTTGAAACCCATAGACTGACTCTATTTAACTGCAGAAAAGCTCAGAACTTCTGCCAGACTGTCTGGTTTTAATGGGGAATGTAAACAATCAGATCCTGAGGGCTCACAGAGAATTAAGCTTGCTCTTTTCAGCCCAGAATACATTTTACTTTCAAAGTTTTGCAGAGTTGAAAAAAACCCATCAGATAGGAGGCAAGTAATTCTGAATGTTTCTAATGCTCAAGTGTTAGAAAAGAGGAAGAGGTTTCCCAGGCAATGTTTAATTTTGGAAGGCGCTCTTTCCCTGGTCAAATCCTAGAAGGAAATCCTGTGGTCACTACCACATGAAAAGTTGTGTTTGAGGGAAACTATCAGTTCAGAGTCTTACATAGAGTATTTAATTTACACTTCCATCTTTCTCTTCATCTTTCCTGGTAACCCAGGAAAAGTTCTTACTTTTATTCTTGCTCTCTAAGCAAGTGCAGGTGTCTGTGTGCAGATTTCTCTGTAGTTCTGCTCCTCCTAGAAAGTCAAAGGCAAAGTTAAAGAGGTAGAGCTGTTAGCAAGTAACACTGGGTACCTCTCTTGCAAAGCCTACTGTCAGAAAATGTGGTATTATTTTTTTTGCTATTTAAGTTTCAGTATTACTCAGTGCTATGTTGCACTTCTCTCTCTCCATGTAGTGCCCTAGATGCTGCTGACACATGCTTTTAAGCTGACTACTTGTCATTAAGCAATTTCTTTTTCTGTGTGCCAAACACTGGCAATTGTGAAAGGAGGAGAGTGAGCGCGGGGGCAGTAATGCTGTGGTACCAACTCATACATTTCAGAAGAGAAATCTTGTCTTAAACTGCAAAAAGGTGAAGGGAACTTTGGGAAGGTTATTCAGTTTTGAGATAAGGAGTGCCATTCATGCACAGATGCTCTTGTAACTTGTAGTTATTGCAAGTTTTGGTTTCTGAGGGGAAAATGTCCAAATCGCCTTTAGAGCACAGCTGTGACAAATGTCACATTGGGCTGTGACAAATGTTGTCCCTAAATAAGTCACTGTAGCAACTCAGGACCTGCTTTGCTGGGATGACATGGAAATGTCTGATAGTCCTACCAGCACCTAGACATCTTCTAGCTCAAAGTGACACTGTAGACAGCAGCTAATGCTCAAGAGCTAGTGAAGCTTCTCTCAAAGCAGCCAAAATGCAGAAGTCTGGAAAGATGTGTTTCAGGGCTACACCTTCATTACGAGAGCCTCTGATGTTGCCATAAGTGCAGCTTTGTTAAAACTTAGAGAAATGGAATTCCATTTATTTGGGCTCACAAAGTTACAAGTATTCAGCAAACCAAATTTTCTCACTTGTAAGATGTAACTCAACATTCTTTGCAAGAACTCTTTTCCAGGCTCCTGATATTTGGCCCATTGCTTGGCCAAACCTCTCTGAATCCAGCTTCTTTGGCAACTCAGAACATAACCAGCCCTCCAAGGGGAAACAACAGTAGCCTCTTGTTGGACTGTTCATGTATTTAGATACTCTTACATGGTTAAACACGGGATAAATTAGTAAGTTCTCCTCTTATATATCTACCTTAGGCTTGACACGTTGCCTACTTTTGCAAAAATCATTCAGAATATCTGTTAGCAACCAAAAATACCCTGTGCACGCAGAAACAGTGGGACTCTGGTCAGGACAGGAGGCACTGATGGCCACATGAGGTACAGAAAATGAAAATAATTCAGACTTTCTGAATATTCATGTGGAATTTTGGACAGAAAAACAAGGGAAACAAATTAAATAACTAAATACAAGTTCTGAAATCAGAATTTCTCCAATTATGTTTCAACAGCACAAGAGCAGAGATAAACCTGGAGATTTCTTTGTTATAACGCAATCATTTCTGAAGTGTCACACCTAGATAATTTAAGAGCCAAACTCAGACATGTTGTCAAGGGCTACAGCTTCTGCAGAAGATGCTTCTGTCTGCACAAAAAAAAATTAAATTGGGAAATATGGTAAAAGGTAAATGAAAAAAAATTAAAATCAAGTCCAACCAGTAATTTCCAATAGAATTTTTTTTTATCTTGGTCAGTTTTCTAGAGTTCTTTGTGATTAACATTGCCTATGTGCAAAGGAGAAGCATTTTTTTAAAAAAGCATCTCAGAAAATATTTTTAATATTATGTGCTTCTTTTGAAAAGGAAGACCATACAAGTAGTGTGAGATTTCCCACGAAGTCAGAGACAGTAAACAAAACAACCACAACACATGCTGTCTTTCTAGGTGGGGTTAGTGTCAACTTAATGGGGCAAGAGCTAAATTTTGGTTGTGGGAAGGTGAACTTGGTCTGACTGGGATGGACTTACCTCTCTTCCCAGCAGCCCTTAGGGTGATGTATTTTAGATTTATACCACAGCTGAGACAGTTGACCCAAACTGACCAAAAGGATATTCTGTGCCATTTAACATCACACTTGGGAATAAAACTAGGGGTAGAGGGAAGTTTTTTCAGAGTAGGCACTGCTCAAAGACTGCATCTGTCTGCTTGGTAGAACATGGCAAGCATTTGTCCTTCTATTACCTCTTGGGGATTTTTCAGTTTCATTCTCTTATTCAGCTGTCTTTCTCTCGACCTGCAAGTTTTTCTTTCTTCAGCACTTCTGATTCCCCTCCTGATCCTGCTGTGGGGAAATTACTGGGTTGACCAGATGGGCCCTTAGCTTCCAGCTGAGGCCAACCCTTCACAGGACAGGACTTGGACAGCAAAGGAGACAAATCTGTAGGGAGTCAGTTAACTTTAGTTTTATTGCTCCCACAATTATTTTCTGCCGGTTTTACAACTCAAAGTAAGTTCCAAACTTGGAAGAAAAAAAAAAAGTTACTTTCTTTATATACAAATATAAAGATTCTACAAGGCTAAGTGCATCAAGGGAGGTTTAGATCAAATGCTAGGAAAAAAATTCTTCACTGAGAGTGATATCAAGCTTGGGGAAGTGGTTAGGTCATCATCCCTGGAGGTATTTAAAAGCTGTGTAGATGTGATGCTTAGGGGCATGGTTTAGTGGTGGACTTGACAGTGTTAAGTTAATGTTTGGACTCAATAATCTTAGAGGTTTTCTCTGATCTAAATGATTCTATGATTCTACAGTACTATGATTCTATATATATATTATAAGTGTACATATTTGTATATTTACTTGTGCATATACACACATAAAAAATTGTTTTACTACCATGTAACCAAGAAAATTTGTTCAAGAATAGTATTTGTATTATACATATATCCATCAAGATAAAAATCTAAATCAAAACTATGTCCTCTGGATCCTAAATGCTCTGTAATTACATATCAGGAAATCAGCCTTCTCTCAAACAGCTAAAAAAGGTGACATGAGCTTAAGACACACCTGCTGCAGCTCAGAATGGCCCAACATGTAATTAAATTGACTGTCTACTAAAAAGCAGTGCAGGGCATGTCTCTCAGTCACTCCAGCCAGGGGCTGAGTTTCTTCAGTGACATTTAGACTTGCAGAGCTCAAGTGCAGACAAAATGAAAGGGTAGTGGTTTTGAGAGTGTGGTCTCTGCAAAAGATGCCTGCAATCACACAGGGCAGACCACACCACTGAAAAAAGTGCATTCAGGAAAGGAGTGAACACTGGTGCATGACGTAAGTGGCCAGAGATCACAAAACAAGCTGGGGCAGATGCACTGCCTGAACTCTTCTCCATGGGGAGCACTCTATTGCCTTTGTCTAAGAACAGGCATGACATTTCCAGGAAGAGGCTGATTTCAAAGCCAACACCGTGCCATATGCAGCCATCATGGAGTGGTCTGCCATGAAGTGTCTGATAAAAGCAGTCCTGACGGCACAGGAAGACAGAGCAGCCCTTTAACCAGACAGCAAGTAGCTCTCTTGGAGTGGCTACCACAGGCATTGGTTGTGCTTCCTCACTAGGTGACCAGGGAGCACTTCTGATCCCTCTGACACCCGTCTTCACAAAATCTTCTGCCCAGCTTCTCATGGGACACACGGGAATTCTTCTGTGTTCTCTGGGGTTCTGTGAGAAGACAGTTGTCTGAGCTTTTCAGAGATCAAGTTACACAAATCTGTGCTTCTGCATCTGGCTCACAATCCTACCAGGGACTTGGGATAAGGGGAGGCTTTTGGAGAGAGTTTGCACAACCCCTGCACTTCTGCATTGTTGCCTTACGGGAAACACTGACTGACAAAGGGTGAAGAACAATATCACATTAAGAACTGTAGTGCACACTCTTAGCTATGGCCATGTCTTTTGCCTTTGTGAACCCTCCAAGAAACTCTACCAATCTAAACTTTGCAGCTCCTCAATAAGGGCTGTAAACAACTACTGAAACAAGGAATCAAAACTCCTTACATCCCCAAACTACAGTGGAGAGGTCTTTCAGCTGACAGGAAGATGCCACAACAGAGACAGATACTAGAGGCTACTCCAACAGTAACTCTGGTATTTTGGATCATTTGCTAAGGTGTTTGTCTGTCTGTTCTCTCCACAGGACTGTGCACCGTTGTCATTCCAGAGATATCCAAAACCAGCACACTTCCATTACCTCCAGCTGCCCTAGGCTCTGTAAAAGACCCAGTGTTTGTCACTTTAACCCAGAACAACGACTTCCCAGTCTTCAACACCCACAACAGCAGAGGTGGGTGTGTTTAGCACTAATTCCCATAGGCATTAAGGCTCCCAGAATGTCACTTGAAGCAATCTGAAGTGCTTGAAGTCAGCTGTTTTTCACCCATGTCACAGTTGCCTTTGCAGGCTTCATTTACACCTTACCAGTGCCTGGTCCTCCGTGGGTAAGGGCTACAGGATGAACTGGCATGATAAGCAGGTGGCCAGATCCCAAGGAGAAGCAAGACCATGCTCTCCATGCCAGACACTGTGCTTTCCTGAGGCTGCCTTCCTGGCTTTCTACACTCCTCTGGAAAGCCACTGATGAGAACAAGAGCCCCAAACTACTGACAACTCATTAAATTCATCCATCCTTTCCCCCTGCCTCCCAGGCAGCTGACAGGCTCTACTGAGATGGGGAAACACACAAGACAATGTACAGGTGGGAAATGACACACAGCACACTTCCAGCATGCACCAGTGTAACTCCTCAGATGTATAGATTGCTCTCCTGGGACGTCTGCAATTTCATTCTCTTTCACACCTTGACAAAGTAATGCTTGTGCTCATCACCAAAACTCATTTCAGGAGAGAATACCAGCATGCTCTATTCTCTTCACTGCAAAGGTTAGAGATTCCTCTAGTTTTATGGCTTTATTTTTTCTCCTTTCCAGACCAATACACCATGGGAAATGAAACCACAGACTACACTGACTGGCCACTGACAACAGAGTTTGACTATGGTGATTCGACACCATGTACAGGAACTGAGGAAAAGCACTTTGCAGCAAAATTTTTGCCACCTCTTTATTCTTTAGTGGTGATATTTGGCCTGACAGGCAACATGCTTGTTGTCCTTATCCTGGTAAAATACAAGAGGCTGAAGAGTATGACTGACATCTACCTGCTCAACTTGGCCATTTCTGATCTGCTGTTTGTATTTTCCCTCCCGTTTTGGGCTTATTACGCAGTTCACAACTGGATTTTTGGGGAGGCGCTCTGTCGAATTCTCTCAGGTGTCTACCTCCTTGGCTTCTACAGTGGCATCTTTTTCATAATCCTGCTGACCCTGGACAGGTACCTGGCCATAGTGCACGCTGTGTTTGCTTTGAAAGCCAGGACAGTTACCTACGGCATCCTTGCCAGCATTGTCACTTGGGCTGTTGCTGTTCTGATTTCTGTCCCAGGGGTGGTATTTCACAAAACTCAGAAGGAAAGTTCAGGCTATACTTGCAGTGCTCATTATCCAAGTGATTCCAGAATAAATTGGAAGTACTCTTTTATTTTAAAGTTGAACATCCTGGGACTTCTTGTTCCAATGCTCATTATGATTTTCAGTTACTCACAAATTCTAAAAACACTATTGAGATCTAAGAACGAGAAAAAACAGAAGGCAGTCAGACTTATTTTTGTAATCATGATTTTTTACTTCATCTTCTGGACACCATTCCATATTTCTTCTTTTTTGCATACATTTCAAAATTCACTTTTCATCCCAAATTGTGAACTTAAAGGTCAACTGGAGAAAGCGATTCAAGTGACAGAAACAATCTCAATGATCCACTGTTGCATCAATCCTGTGATCTATGTATTTGTTGGAGAAAAATTTAGGGCATATCTTTATAGCTTTTTCCGAAAGCATGTTGCACCTCACCTTTGCAAAAAATGTCCACATCTTTATCGTGAAAAATTGGAAAGAGTCGGTTCATCATTCACACAATCCACTGCAGAGCATGACATCTCTACTGGACTGTAAAAATACATCATAACATTAGTTAGCAAATTTTGCATCACTTGCTTTGTCTTAAGGAGTGCCTGCCATTATTTAAGGTCTTTATGTCGACCACTACTGAATACTGTATGACCCCCCCATTCTTGTGGTCAACTGCTCCCTGGGATTACAGCGTTTTCCATTGCTAAACAGAGAGAACCAAGGAGTTCTCCATGAAACATTAACTGTATAGCTTGGTCACATCAAGATTTAAATGGAGCCCAGACAAATACGATCGTGCTTTTTTACAAAAATCTATCCAATGAGATTTACTGAGGGGGCAATACAATATTGCAAAGTCTAAGGGGTAATAGGTCATCTTACAGGATCTTACTGGGACCATTTAACCCAATAATTTTTCTGTTTTGCTAATAGTGCAGTCATTTTAAAGTATAATCCTTTAACAGCTATAACTAAGTTATAGCATTTTGATTTTTGCTTTTTAATTTTATGTCTACCATATCACCATTCAGTTGCTGACTTTTTCTAAAGCGTGCTTTTAACCAGCAACGTTGGGATTTTTGTGGGTGCAATTTTTCAAGCAACTGCACACACCAAGTTTACTGACTGCACAAGACGACCATGCACTCCTAAAAAGTGTGAGCTGGATTCTGACAAGTCATATCTCTCCAAGAATAAAAAACCCACTAAACCAATAAAGGCACTTCAGCAAAGATCTGCAAGACCAGAATGAAAATTACCTTGGTATTTGCTATGCAAGTTTCTGCATGAGAAAAATATCAGGGCTCTCTGAAGGATGTGAGCGCAGTACTGAGAGCAGGCCTCCCTAGCTCTGGACAGGTGAATAATGTGCAGAAGAAGAATTTACACAGCAACACAAGACGCCAGTGTGTCAGGTTAGGCTCCTGCATGGGAAAAACATGCTCTTCACACACACAGAAAGTCTCACTTTTGGGATACACTTCTAGGAAGACAGCGGCCTTCGAATTGCAAAATCAGCCAATTCCAGACATGGCAAACCTTCCTGCCTTCCCAGGAGAAGAGTTCCTCCAGCCAGCTGGTGCCTCAATGAGACCTGTATGCTGATTGAAGACTCCATTGGCCTACTGGTGTACTATGGCCATACATTTATTCCACTATTAAGAGTTTCTGTATTCTAGGGATATGGGGTTAGCAAAGAAGAGGAAGGAGGAGCATAGCAACGATTTCCTACTTCAAACTGTAAAGAAGTGCAGATGAGCACTCCTTATGCATGTGAGTTGTCCTTCTGTTTTTTTCCCCCATTTCCTTGGAAGAGCACTGCTCCAACATGCAAGGACTTGCTCATGAAAATCTGGAGGGGCAGGTTCAACTAACCTCCAGCAAGGACATCAGAGGGAATTCCACAATACTTAATGTTAGGCATGTGATGCAATGCCTAAATTAACAGCAAATCTCTTCAAGGTCTCTCAATGGACAGTAGAGAATAAGAAGTGCCTGAACCAGAAGCAGTTGCAGGATTTAAATAGTCTCAGGGGAAGATTAACTGTCCAGCGATGGAAGGAACCTGAAAATGTCAGCCTCTTAATTTGGGTATCAGATGCCTTAATCTAGGTGGTATAAATACTCTTACTCCTCTTGTCTTAAAATGCCTGGGCATTGCTTCTATTAGTTGTTAGCTCTTATCCCACCAGCTACTATAAACTTGTGAGGTTAACAGCCATAGATAGACTATACAAAAAACCAAAAACTATCCTCACAGTAAACTTTCTTGCTTTAAAATAATAGTTTTCTGTCTTTTCTACTTTCTGTACTGAAACAATGTGAAAGCACCTTTGTAATTTTAAAGCATAAATTAGTTCAGTGCAATATAAATCCTGCTGTAACAGTGATATTTCTACTGCTGTGTTTGGTTGTAAACCCTTATCTTGTTGGAATTAAATTTCTTCATGTCAATGCAGTGAAATTAATAAAATGAGTGTCTGGAAATCTGTGTACACCCCGTAGACCATGTTCCCTTCTGTAAGCAAAAGGGCATTGGCTCTGCTCTCAGAGTGGAGATGGGAAAAAGACACATGGGCACTTGCAATACCACACTTCAAACCAAGCAAACAGAGAATTGTCTGTCCTGTCCAGAAGCTTCTGCAGCTGGCACAGCTTTTATCCATCAGCAAACTTGAGAAGAGTGACCTACAATAGCTTTGGAAAATGTCTGGGGCTACAGATTTTAAGTGAGTGAGATTTGGAGAAATAGGTTTGTGTGTGCTATAAATAGGGAAAGAGTGGGAATATGTTAGTATTGTGATAAAAACAGGATTCTCCATAGACTCTCTGCAGCAAATTCCAGATCTCCTTGCACTATATAGAGTGATCCCAGACAAGCAGTGTGCCGGTTGTCCCAAGTTTTATGTGTAAGGACCCTTAGCCCTCAAAGTTCAACATGAAAATATGCTTCTGCTTCCACCTGCCATTCTCTCAGCTTCATTGTGCCCATTCCTTTTTTTTCAGCCTATGATCCACACCTCCTTCTCTCCCCTGCACACTCTTCTCATCTGTCCACCATGGGATAAGCTAAATTCTAAATTCCTAACAA